>JAJAGP010003757.1:0-65141 GCA_025084515.1 Ancistrus triradiatus | reverse complement strand
TAGTTATGTCTTGGTGTTGGACTGGTGACTGTAGGAAGTGATTCCCTTATAAACAGTGCCATGATCAGTATCGTGTGTCTATGCCTAGTGCAGCCATTTTGATGTGACTAATACCTGTACTGTATTGATGCTGAGAAGTTCTACTGTTCAGCCCAAGTTCATCTCCAGCAGCATCTGCTGTGGCAGGTTCGAGAGAGAGAGGGATGGAAATCAAGAGTGTGCTTTATTCATTTTCTAGCTTTTTTTGTAGCAGATTAGTGCACATGGGCTGTGATACAGGGCAGGCCTCCAATACACAATCCCCAGTCTCTGGGTAATTATGTGCTTGCCTTGTTTTTCATAGCCCCACCCCGTCTAGCATCTGTGGCCTCTCTGGGACAGGGGGGAGTGTGTGGCGTGTAGGGCCGCATTGTTTTTTTGAGGTGTCGAAATGAGCATGCTATCCAGGCTGTGCCCCCTGACCCCGCTCTGTATTGTGCCAGTTTACCCTGCAGTGTGTAGTAATGAGTTGTGTAGTAATTCTAATGGTGTTGACCCCTGAAATGTTCTCTGCTAATCCCTCCACCCTTACTCTGACACACATGCGCGTGCACGCCTTTGTTCCCTTACGCCCTGATTTGTATTCATCCGCAACGTCTTTTCAAGTTAAAACAGATTGCGATTGCAACTTTGGCCTCGATTTTGCAGCCTGAGCCACAGCCTGTTGCTTTTGTTTTTTTGCATTAGTGTTTAGTTTAAACTTTAGCTTTCCCATTAACGCTACAACATAAAAGCACACCAAAACAGTTGTTATGAATGAATTTTCTTCTCTGTTCCTGTTTTCCGTTGAAAGCTCTCAATGTATATACATGCATATGCAAATGCAATTCATCAGCTACCCCGACCCCGCGGCGTGTTCTGCACAAAGAAAGACCAAATGTGTGCAGCTAGTAGGGGTGTGTGATGTTGACCAAAAATGATCTCGATATGTACTGGGATTTTGTTGATAATGATAATTAGACTATTCTTGTAGAAGTCTTACACTGTACCAGCTTGCTCTTGTTAATAGGATATTACTTGTTGCTTACTAATGACACCAATGGAAATGACGCTGAAGGAAATGTAAATATAAGGAAAACAGGTCTAAGCTCCAAGTACAAACTGTAGCGTGCAAACTGCAGAAGGTTTCACATTTTGTCGCAGCGATAGATTTATAGTGATGCTGTAACCAAACTGGTTATCTGTATCAGATATTATTATAGCAGATAATGTTATTTGGGTAGTTCCTCCTCCTATCCGCTAGGGGGCGATAGGGGAGTCAGGTGTTTGAATACAGGAAGCTAGATTGGAATAGTGGAGAGTTGACCTTCAGACATGTGGATGCTCCACTGGAATCTTCTGTTTTTGAGAAACCTAGTGGTTTTCAGGCTCATTAAGGAGATTATTAGATTACCTGAACACTACAGCCTTTATGGTGAAACTGAGGACGGTTTGAGAGTTTCTGCGTTTCTGAGACTCTTCTCTTCCCTTGCTAACTGCATGGGCTGCTGTTCATCAGGTGGGACCAAGCCATCTGTTCTTTAAGTATTATCCCGAAATGGAAGTACATGTACATCGTTGGACATTGATTCTCTGCAAAACACTGGGGGATGTTTGGTAATTCGGGGAGTGTCTGTGTGTTGAATGTTTGCCTTTATGTTGATCTACTGTGTTTTTTTTCTACATCTTCTTTTCTTCTTTGGATTATTATTGTTTAGATATAAATTGTGATACAGTTCCTTCCTGCCTCATCATTGTTCTGTAGGTCATTTTTCTTTACCTTGCCTTTCACTAAACCACTAAACACCTTAGCGTTTATTCAGTTCCCAGATGGTACCCCTTCATGATTTTTGTAGCTGCTTACCTAGTGAGTTCTCTAGGCGAATAGTTACAATGCTGAACATCAGAGCCATACCTGTCCTTGTCGGTGACAAAGTTTGAAATAGTCTTCATCTCATGTTCATCACGGTGGTTAGCTCACAGATGGTGAAATAACTCAGTTGTCGAGCTGCCGTTAATGCCGACCAATTTCCAACATAGTTTGCAGATTGTCATCTTTTGAGTAATCTGTCTTTGTGAAGCTAAACCACCTCCACATGAGTGAGCTGTTAAATCTAACCATGTAGACTGTGGTCTGGTGGTGTCTGTATTTTGTCTCCAGTTTGTTCACTCATTCTGAACTTCAGTCATGTGGTTTTAGGTGGAACGCTAGCTTGGTTTGTGCATGCTGCATGCACTCAGAGCACATGCACAGTTGTCTGTCCTGACCTATGGTCTCTAGGGGTCCTGTGGTGGACCCTAACCATTGATGATTTACAGATACAGTTAGCAATTGTAGTCCTACATAGTCACCTGTATTGTTGGGCAGCACAGTGACACAAGTGGTTAGTGTGGTCACCTCACAGCTCCAGCGTCCCCGGTGCAGTCCCCACCTCGGACTTTGCCGTTAGATTAATTTGTCTTTCTAAAGTGTCCTTAGTATGTGAGTGTGAGTGTTTATGCTCTACAAGTGATAGGGGCTGTGGTAGCCTAGCGGTTAAGGTACTGGACTCTGGACCAGAAGGTCCAGGGTTCGAATCCCGAATCTGCCACTGTTGGGTCCTTGAGCAAGACCCTTAACCCACAATTGCTTGGATTGTAAGACTTTACCAATTGTAAGTCGCTCTGGATAAGGGCGTCTGCTAAATGTATATTTATTTATATATCACTTTTTACATTGGAGCATTGTCTCAAAGCAACTTTATCTTCTAATATCTATGGCCAATCCCAAATTGAGCAAGCCTAGGGTGACAATGTCATGGAAAAATCCTTAAGTGTTATGAGGAAGAAACCTTGGGAGGATCAAGACTCAAAAAGGGACCCAACCTCCTTGGGTGGCGTAGATGATAAATGTGAGAATGAAGCTAATTTATCTAAATTAATAAGTCTTATAGTAATAGTTCAAATAAAATAACGTAAAAATATGCGTATCGGCATTCATGTTGTCCAATACAACGAGTCACTCTAGGATCTTGAGTCTAGGCAGGAAATTCCTTGACGGCGCTTTTTCCCAGCCGAGTGGAGGAGGCAGAGACTTCCTGTCCTCTGGAAGCCCTGTTAGGGTGAAGCTGCAATGGATTGTTGCCCTGTTTAGAGCCGTTCCTGCTTTGTGGCCTGTGCCGTCGGCTATGCACCGGCTTTCACGTGACCCTGAACAGGGTTAAGTGGACAAGAAAATGAATGTATGAATGAATATTAATTAAAACACAATGTGAATATATTTAGCACAGTACTTTAGTGTACAATGCAGGAATTATCTTTGTACCTTTTATAAATCCTGAAACACTTACCAAAAGCGGAACGCTACCCTGTTTATTTTCAACCCTTTAAGTCTGCCTTGTGTTGCAAGGGTTTTTTTTTATAAAAAAGATTATTTCCTACTATAACTCTTAAGACCTTGGACGTTAAAGCAAATGGACAATGATTGGTGGAAATTAAACAGCACATACCAGTATAGCATGTACAGCTTAGTTGTACATTAAATGGAACTTCAAGCTAATTAAATGAAATCTCTACGAATAAGCGGACCTGGCAACCATGCTTTTTGGCGCTAGCCGCTCTGTGCACATGCGCAGACTGCCAGATCCGATTGCTGGGTTAAAATCCACCTCCCTTTATCGGCTTTCTTAATCTGATTTCTAGATCGGAGTATGCTGTAAACATGGCCACTTGAAAAATCAGATAACTGCAGAAATCTGACTATGATCGGATTATTAAGTGCATGTAAACTCACTGAGGAAAGTCTAGCTAGCATTGTAGAACGACCCTGATTTTTTTACTGCACTTTTGAGCTGTGTAATTAGTGGTCATACGGACTGTGTGTGTTTAAATATGTAAGTGCTGTTGCTGTAGTGATGCTACAGTAACTGAGTGAAGCATCACCTCAGGCACTTCTTTAATCCAGCAACGGGGACCTGCGACTCTCTCCGACTGTCTGGCGCTCTCTCTCTCTGTCACTTTCTATCTCTGTCTGTACACTGGGTGGTTTATAAAGTGTGCTCCATGGCATTATTGAAGTGTTCGCCGTTTATACTGCTCAGCAGTGTGCCTTCATGCATTTACAATGAACAAGATAATGTTAAAGGGTTTCTCCACCATGACGACGCTCCTTTTGCTGCCCTTCCTGTCAACACATTTTTGACCTTCTAATGCCTCTTTTCCAGTGCTGGAGCCAGCGCTTGTTCACGGAATGACTCACCCTTTCAAGAACCTGTTTAAATGCTGATCCCTTATGTAATCAGTTGGGGGATTCTGCTAATGCACAGCCTGGAAATAACATGGAGAAGGGTATATTTCAATTGCTATTTTGTCTCAATACACAACGTTAAGATATAATCGCAGGCAGAACTACACTACACACGCTTTTAGAGATCCAGGGGTTTGAGTGCATTGTACACCGAGGAGTTTTATACAGTACTGTGCAAAAGTCTTAGGCATTCTACTACTTTTTCAGTTTATATTCTGGTTATTCTTTAAGTTTTAGTGGTCACTGCACATTGTACAACCCCAGTTTCAATGGAGTTGGGACGTTGTGTAAAACATAAATAAAAACAGAATACGATGATTTGCAAATCCCTTTCAACCCATATTCAATTGAATACACTACAAAGACAAGATATTTAATGTTCAAACGGATAAACTTTATTGTTTCTTTGCAAATATTCACTCATTTTGAATGTGATGCCTGCAACATGTTCCAAAACAGTTGGGACAGGGGCAACAAAAGGCTGGGAAAGTTGAGGTATGCCCAAAAAACACCCGTTTGGAACATTCCACAGGTGAACAGGTTCATTGGAAATAGGTGAGTGTCATGATTGGGTATAAAGGGAGCGTCCCCGAAAGGCTCAGTCATTCACAAGCAAGGATGGGGCGACGTTCACCACAATAGTCCAACAGCTTAAGAACAACGTTTCTCAACATGCAGTTGCAAGGAATTTAGGGATTTCTTCATCTAAAATCTATAATATCATCAAAAGATTCAGAGAATCTGGAGAAATCTCTGCAAGTAAGCAGCAAGGCCGAAAACCTACATTGAATGGCACTGTATTAAAAACCAACATCATTCTCTAACGGATATTACCATATGAGCTCAGTAACACTTCTCTGGGCCCGAGCTCATCTGAGATGGACTGACGCAAAGTGGAAAAGTGTCCTGTGGTCTGACGAGTCCACATTTCAAATTGTTTTTGGAAATCATGGACCGTCATGTCCTCCGGGTCAAAGAGGAAAAAGCACTGGGACTGTCCCGATTGTTCAAGCATTTCAAGTTTCAAATGCCAGCATCTCTGAGATGGCTATGGGGGTGTTGTTAGTGCCATGGCAACATGGGTAAACTTGTGCATCTGTGAAGACACCATAAAATGCTGAAACTGAAAGGTACATACAGGTTCGGAGGAACAATTATGCTGCCATCCAAGCAAAACGTCTGTTTCAGGGAGGTCCGTCCCCTGTTTATTTCATTTCAGCAAGACAATGCCAAGCCACATTCTGCACGTGTTCCAACAGCATGGCTGCGTAGTAAAAGAGTGCGGGTACTAGACTGGCCTGCCTGCAGTACAGACCTGTCTCCCATTGAAAATGTGTGGTGCATTATGAAGCGCAAAATACGACAACGGAGACCCCGGACTGTTGAGCAACTGAAGTTGTACATGAAGCAAGAATGGGAAAGAATCCCACCTACAAAGCTTCTACAATTAGTGTCCTCAGTTCCCAAACGCTTATTGAGTGTTGTTAAGAGGAAAGGTGATGTAACACCGTGGGAAACATGTTCCTGTCCCAACTGTTTTGGAACGTGTTGCAGGCATCACATTCAAAATGAGTGAATATTTGCAAAAATCAATAAAGTTTATCCGTTTGAACATTAAATATTGTGTCTTTGTAGTGTATTCAATTGAATATGGGTTGAAAAGCATTTGCAAATCATCGTATTCTGTTTTTATTTATGTTTTTCACAACAGGTTGTAGTTCTACAATTACAGACTGTAGTCCATCTGTTTCTCTGCATACTTTGTTAGTCCCCTTTACTCTGCCTAGCCACCAGCATCCTGTAGGCAGTATCCTGTGAGCACTGATAAAGGATTAGGGGAGGACTAACAAACTGTGCAACAACAGATGAGCTCCTGTCTCACCCTTTTCATCTACGAGGTGGAGTGATAAGGTGAATGTCTCTAATAAAGTAGACAGTGAGTGAGTGTTTTAAATCTCCAGCAGCACAACTGTCCATCGCAGGACCAACAGGGGTTTCTCTTTCAGGGCTCACCTCCCTAAGACACAGCCAATCGTGAATGCATATGATGCCTGACCCAGCCAGAAGGGATCGCCAGGACTCGAACACCGGTCCTTGCGGTGGTGGGCTGTATTTGACCAGATAGTTCACATTATATAAACATTGGGCTATAAAAGGCTTTGCTTCTTTCAAGTGGCAGTGTTTAAAAATGAGCTTGTGTTATGTGCATAAGCTGTGTTTATGAAACTGAAGCGCACTACATCACTCATTTTAATGTGTTGTTGGGTGTGTGTTTAAAAATGCATCAGAATCACAATCTGATTGGCCTTGTGTGTGTAGCTTCTCAAATGTTTTATTTTTATTAGCAGTGTAGCTCCAGTCAGTTAATCAATTGCTGGTAAAATGGTTCTTTCATTCTCAGACCACTGGTTCAAGTGTGTTATTGATTGGGCTGTTTTTCTTAAAAGTCTCTAAGTTTTCATCTTTTTTTAATGCGTGCTAATGTCATTATTAGCAGAAACCCCCTTAGGCGGAGTGCCTTGCAGCCGACGATACAGTCTTAAAACCCCAAATCAGAAAATGTTTGGGAAGATATGGAATCCCTTCCAATCTTTCTTCGAGGAACGTTGTTTTTAAACATTCCAATCATTTTTTCATGCATTTCTTGACAAACTGGAGATCTTCTGCCCACCTTTGCTTCTCAAAGACTTCCAAAGACTCTTCCAAAGACATGGTTTTGGTTAACCTGGTTGCTCTAAATTGGCCGATGACTAGTGTATTGATATAACCTTGTGTCTGTTTTGAATATAGCCATTTATGCAGACGCAACGTTAAGTAAAACTAATAAACAAACAAACAAACAGACTCTCTTGAATGCTCTTAGCCCAGCTCTGTGCTGCACAATCTTTGGTGTTGATTCCTCTCACCTGTCCAACATTTTCATACCCACAACATCTGCTACTCCTATCCCACGTCTGAAGTCTTGCACTTTCACTTTAGTTTGTTTGTGTGCCGAGTTCAAGGCTTTGTTCCTGAAGATCAGATTTTTCAATCTGTTTGTCTCCACTCTAGTATTAGCCTTTTTATGGCATATTTTTCTTTTTCACTTTTTGGTAGCTGAATTTCAGTGCATCTTTAATAGGGGTGTAACAATTGCTTACTCTGCTCACGGTTCTGGTTCACAATTCGATCGTGTAAGCAGTGCAAAACAATACACATTTTCTTGATTAGGTTTTTAAATGAAAAACTCCCTGCAGTTAATATAAAAATAAATAGAATCCTAGAATCAGACGTTTAAAATTGTAAACAAAATGTTCTATTGTATCGTCACCATATATTAAGTAACCGAGTGAAAAGATGCCTTTTTTTATTTCTGAGTGACATTCATAATAATGTCTACTTTTCTTGTATAAACATTGTGGTGGCCTAGCGAGCAAGTTACTGGACTATGGACCAGAAGGTCCAGGGTTCAAATCCCACCAAGCTGCCACTGTTGGGTCCTTGAGCAAGGCCCTTAACCCACAATTGCTTGGATTGTAAGATTGTACCAATTGTAAGTCGCTCTGGATAAGGGCGTCTGCTAAATGCTGTAAATGTAATGTAAAATGTACTTAACATCATTTAAATAAAGTGCTATCTTATATTGAATATCAAAGTAAACAAACAAGCTCAAGCTTTTAAACATCCTCAGTCTCAACTTCATCTTTATCGTAACGCGTTTCCAATTGCAGAACGGAAGACACACCTATTGGAACATGATGAGCAACCCTCTGGTGTTGCAAAAATGCATTTGCACTAGATGGCGTAATAAACAGAACATGTGACATCGTGGATCACTATGACCCTAAATCTCTAACCTTAATCCTTTGGGCCTCAAGGCATTTTTGGGTGATCTTTACTGTTTTCCTTTACTCAATATTTAGCAGTGACAAGAGGTTGAGTTTATGCCAATTAATGTACCGCAAGCTCCACTAAAGAAAGTAACGCACAGCTGTGTGATTAGTATTTTTAATCATCAGTTGGTATGTGAAAGTGGCACAAAGCGTTAATGGTAACAAACACTGTACGTTTTCAAGGTAACTGTTCCACATTTTAGTGCAGTGCCTTTAGGTGTTTATAGCAGTAATATAGTTGATCACAGGGGAGAAATGACTTATTTAAAATCCTCTCAAGAATCCATTCCAGGTATATGATCTCTTTATGACAAAACGTTAAGTTTTAACAACTATTTAACAAAACAGGTGCAGCAGGGAAACCCATCGGGTTGAGTGACAGTTCATGTCAAATGCCGACAATTTATGTGGAATTGACCGGGGAATGCTGTTTGCTGTTAGTGTTTGGTTTTTGAATTGCATCTGGATTTGGTGCATCTTGTTTCAGACATGTTTTTGCTCTCTCTCTCTCTCTCTCTCTCTCTCTCTCTCTCTGTCTCTCTCTCTCTCTCTGTCTCTCTGTCTCTCTCTGTCTCTCTGTCTCTCTCTCTCTCTCTCTCTATCTGATTTTCACACACAGTACAGGAATGAGTGCCGTGAGGCTGCTGGTTTATCACATGCACTCGCTTTAATCTTGTGAATACAGAGATTTAATTAAGCTTTACATGCACACAACAGCAGCAGTCTTATTGTGTTCAGCAAGTGTTGTGTGATTAAGTGAAATTGTTTGTTGTATGGAAATGGTGCTGCTTCTATTATCATATGTTGTTGTGATGTTTAGTGTGTGGTTGTGTGTGTGTACAGAGTGAGCCCTCTGAGGTGGGTCTCTGATGTGTTAGTGTGTCATATCTTTGGCAGGTGCTCACCCAAGCGCACACTGAGCATTATGGGTCACAAGGACAGCAGGACAGAAGAGCTGCTGATTCATACTGTCTGTTGAGCAACACATGCACATGTTTATAAAGTACAATGACATTTGGTTTGCAACTGACTGATCAAGAATATTTAGAATATTAGAACATGAAAATACACAAACGTTACAAGTACTCTACAGGATTTAGGATGGCGATATGGTCCAAATAATCCATCGTAAGTTGAATTTATCAGAAATTGCGAAGTTTAATATATACTGTATATATCATACCGGAGCCTAAATTAAACATTTTTAAATATGACCGTGACTACGGCTTTTCCTCACTACATATCCCAGAGCTCATCACTCCCGCCATGTGATCTCTCACACACTGCCGCGGCCCTAATAATCCAATATCATATTTTTGAGATGAGCACACATGAACGGCACCGCAATGTCATATTTACTAGTGGGAAACTTGAAGGCAGCGTAATCATTAACTTAAAGACTATTTTATAATAGGTTTATAATAATTCAATATAAGTGCTGAATACATCATATACAGTGGTGCTTGAAAGTTTGTGAACCCTTGAGAATTTTCTGTATTTCTGCATAATTATAAATCATCAGATTTTCACTCAAATCCGAAAAGTAGATAAAGAGAACCCAGTTAAACAAATGAAACAAAAATATTATACTTGGTCATTTATTTATTGAAGAAAATGATCCAATATTACATATTAGTGAGTGACAAAAGTATGTGAACCTTTGCTTTCAGTATCTGCTGTGACCCCCCCTGTGCAGCAATAACTGCAACTAAACGTTTCCTGTAACTGTTGATCAGTCCTGCACACCGGCTTGGAGGAATTTTAGCCATGTTCCTCCCGTACATAACACAACTTCCCCAGCTCCTCTGGGATGTTTGGTGGGTTTTTTTCCCCTCACATTAGCTTGCCTCACTTCATTCAGGTCCCTTTTTCCAACAAAACATTTTCTTATATATTAAAGGTCAGACTTTTGACCCTTGGGCCATTCCCCCAAAACATGAACTCTTTATTCTTTTCTTCTTCTGTAACCCAATTCTTTCTTTGGTTAGATATAACGGCTTGTGTGGCTTTAAGGGGTTCGTTGTCTTTTGCTGCATTGACCTTCACCTTCTCTTGAGATTTCAGTTTCGAAAAGAAAAAAAGAGGGACAGAGTCCCCTGATAAATATTTTCCTTAGAATTCTTCTGCTATAAATTCAAGAATTCCCATTTGTTCCAATCAGTTTGGATGGCAAGGCGTTGTCCTGGGCCCAGATCAGCAAACAGAGGCCCCCAAAACCATGGATACTCTACCACCACCCTTGGTTCACGATGGGATAAGGTTTTCTTATGCTGGAATGCAGTGTTTTTCCTTTCTCCAACAATAACGCCAAAAAATTTCTATTTTTTGGTCTCATCCATCCCAAAACAAAAACAAAACATTTCTTTCTTCCATAAGCCTCTTGCCCCCTTGTCCAATGGTGATCTTTAGCAAACTGCAGATTAACCAAGCAAATGTTTTTTGTTTTTTTTTTGGCTTTCCTCCTTTTGCAAACCCTGCAAATACACCCATTGTTTGTTCGATACTCCTGTATCCTGAACCCAGGAACACGGCTCTACTCAAACAAGGAATGTACTGGGACTCATGACATTAACATTAGCCCCATGCAATCAGTAGCGAGAAATGTCACCAGGTAATACAAGCGAGCGCCGTCGCAAGGGGGCAGGAAACAACAGCTTGCAGACGTCCTGGGAGTGAAAGGGTCGGGGAGGAAGCACACCACTCAAATATGTCGACCCACATCCCTGGGGAGGGTAAACAATGTTCCCTGAATTTTTCCTCCATTTTTGTACACAATCTGTACTGACTTGTAGATTGGTGGCGTCCAAAACTCTTAGAGTGGTTTTTGTAACCTTTTTTTTCCCAAGCCTGGAAATGGAAGCATTCTGAGGTTCCCTCAGACATCCTCCTTTGTTTCCGTGCCATGATCCCTACTTCCACCACAACATGTTGGAAGAGCAGACTTTGAATAGATCCCTGTTCTTTAAATAATAAAAACAGGGTTTGCCCCCCCACTCACAACCTGATTGTCATTCTCATTGATTGAAACACCTGACTCTCTAATTTCACCTTCCAATTTTAACTAACTGCCTAATCCTAGAGGTTCACATACTTTTGCCACTCACTAATATGTAATATTGGATCATTTTCCTCAATAAATAAATGACCAAGTATAATATTTCTCATTTGTTTAACTGGGTTCTCTTTATCTACTTTTAGGACTTATGTGAAAATCTGATGATGTTTTAGGTCATATTTATGCAGAAATACAGAAAATTCTAAAGGGTTCACAAACTTTCAAGCACCACTGTAATTTATTAAATATTGTATTGAAAGTGAAAAACCAAAGCAATTATTGTCGCCACCGAGGCTTTACCTCACTACATTTCCCAGTGTTCATCACTCCTGCACGTGACTCCCTTCGTCACCCACTGCTGACTGAGTACCTAAACGGAGAGTGCAGCAGAGCATCGTTACTGCGTATCTCTTGCCTGGGAAAATTCAGTTAACAGTTACTGCCAAATGTGTTTTTATGTGTATTATAAGACTCCCAGTGTTGCCATCATAACACGGGGAGTACATGTATAGGAGGTTATTGTGGGACAATACTTGTAAGTCAAAAGTGCAGTGGTACAGTACTGTAGGTTATGGTATATCTTGCATATATACAGTTCTCTGCAAAGGTCTTGGGCCACCACTAGATTTGTTGTTTTAGCAATGGTATTACATCCATATGTAAAATATTGTTGACATATGGATCCAAAAATTTCAAACTTGGCAACGTCACTCCATAACACCCTTTTCCACTGATTTTGATTCCAATGTTTGTAAGCTTTAGCATATCTTAGCTTTTTCACATTATTCCTGTACTGAAAAAGTGGTTTCGTGGCTGTTGTCCTTCCTGAACAAGGATCTTTGGACTGGAAGGCATCCCAGTGAAGCTGCCAGATGCTGCTATTGTTTAAGTGTAAGGGAAGGTCACACTAAATACTTTCCATTGTAGCAAAGAGAAATAATGATATATGCTCATTTATATATAATTATATATGCTCATTATATCATTGCTAAATCAAAGGTATAGCTAATTGAATCGTGGCCTAAGGCTCTTGCACAATACTGTATATGTGAAAGTTATTAAAATAATAATGGACAAGTGTTTGCACCAAGTCCTTCACTAAGTAAATTAGCATATTCCTGCTGGAGTATATTTTGCAAATGATTGAGTAAACATGTGCACAGTTCATCGCAGAATGTGAGGTAAAGTTCTAGTTCACCCAGGATTAGTGGGAGGCTGATTTATCAGAGCGATGTCCCTGGGGAAGAAGCTGTTTCTCAGACTGGCCGCATGAGCATAAATTTTCCTGTAAAGTCTGCAGGACAGCGGGAGTGCAAGAAAAGATGGTGGCAGGGGTCAGTGGAAACTTTGTAGATGCTGGTAGCTTTCCTCAGGCAGTGTGAGTTGTACATCTCCTCTGAAGCATGGGGCTAGAGCCCAGTGGTGACTTGGGTGTTATTGTTGATCTGCTTCAGAGCTTTCTTGTCTGCTGATGTGTTACTGGCATACCTCACCACAATGCATTATGCAGGTATGCTTTCCATGGGATAATGATAGAAAGTCAGCAGCAGCTGTTGGGGCAACGTGGCTTTTTTGAGTGTCCTAAGAAAGTAAATCCGCTGTCGTGCCCTCTTTTAAAAGGAGATGGTGGTGGTAGCTCATCAGAGATGTGTACCCTCAAACACTTCGAGCAGGACACCACACACTATATGCGTTAATGAAGTTTGGAGCAAAGTCATCATCTACGGACTTCCTAGAGTTGATGCTGAGCTCATTGCTTTTTACTGTGATAAGCTCCTTGCTTTTATTGGTGTTAAGGGCCTAATTGTCCAGAGTACACCTCCTCACTGTAAGCCATCTCATCACTGCCTGTGATAAATACAATCACTTTTGTGTCGTTTGCATATTTGATGCTGTGTAGGTATAGAGTTGTGTAGAAATAGTGAGTAGAGAATGGGGCTCGGGATGTACCAGTGTGGAGAACCAGCATTCAGATTTAAAGTGGAGGATAGGTGATTACCAAGTCTGACCATCTGAAGGTGGTTTGACAGAAAGTACAAAATCCAGTCTAGAAGGATGACCTAATGCCTGGTTTCTGCAGTTTAAGGGTTAGCCTACTATTGGGGACAATAGTGGTAAATGAGCCATTGTCTATGGTTAGGCATGTGTTGACTTCTAGAAGCACGCTGGCGGTCTCTGTCCATCAGTTTCATCTTTTGGCCACAATTCTGGTGGGAATTTCCTGTAGACTAGGATTTTTGCCACTGCTGGTAGACCTGTCTGGCTGTACACTTTGATACACCAGGAAATTCAGCTACTTCCATCACAGTATGGGGTTTTTGGCACCATAGACATATACTTAGATGCCACATTGGCTGCTGGATCATGTGTCAACATCGTCGCCATATTGGTCCAGGCAACTTCTTACAATTCTCCAAAGATTGTATTATATATGCAATAGTAAATAGTATCTTAAATAGTAAATAGGATCTTCTAGAATGAACATTGATATATATATAGAGTGAACTACACACATACAGTGGGGCAAAAAAGTATTTAGTCAGCCACTGATTGTAATTCTCCTACTTAGAAAGATGAGAGGGGTCTGTAATTCATCATAGGTACACTTCAACTATGAGAGACAAAATGAGAAAAAAAAAAACGGGAAGTCACATTGTAGGATTTTTAAAGAATTTAATTGTAAATCATGGTGGAAAATAAGTATTTGGTCACCTACAAACAAGCAAGACTTTTGGCTCTCACAGACTTGTAACTTCTTCTTTAAGAAGCTCTTTTGTCCTCCACTCGTTACCTGTATTAATGGCACCAGTTTGACCTCATTATCTGTATAAAAGACACCTGTCCACAGCCTCAAACAGTCAGACTCCAAACTCAACCATGGCCAAGACCAAAGAGCTGTCGAAGGACACCAGGAAGAAAATTGTAGACCTGCACCAGGATGGGAAGAGTGAATCTACAATAGGCAACCAGGTTAGAAGGTATTAGAAGGAATTTAAATAGGCTGGATGTTTCTTTTTTTCACTGTTTCAGTCAGTGCAGACAGTTCAATTTGAGAAGCAACAGATCAACAGCGAAAATGTCAGCTATGTGGAATCATTATATGAGCTCACGATCTATAATCACTGTTAATGCGAGGTGTCAGTAATAGTCTTTTAAAAACACAAATAAAATAAATTAGGGAAACCTTTTGTTTTCAGCCAAATATTAATATTTCAGCATCACTGATAAAGAGAGAGATATTGTAACAAAGCATGTGTCTTCTAGAGATAGAGTACATGTTAATGTAGAACTTAGGCACTCACTCCATGCAGTAGTAGTTTTCTCTGATCAAATACTAGCATGCCATTCAGACATCCATTAATTGTAAGGGGAGATAGTGGTTCAAATAGTATGTTAGCATTAGCGCTGGGCGATATGACCTCAAATCAATATGATTAATTGAACATTTTACCTCGATTATAATTAATTAACAATTAATTTGGTTTGTGTTTGTGTTTGAGTTTTCCTTCATGTTGCTACCATGGGGTAGAGTCACGTGACTACACATGCGGTATTATGTTTTTTATTTTCTTATTTTTTAAAAAGTGTTAACAGAATTATAAAACAAACCAAAATTTAAAAAAATCGCCATCGACATAACTGTCGGTTAATGGTTCTGAATGTCTTAATGGATAACTGTCCAGCCCTAATTAGTCCACACATGATATTTGTCCAGTGTGCTGGACTTCCCAGAATAAAACTGGTTATATGATTAGAACTTTTTTTTCAGGTTATAGTAAAAGCAAATCCAAGTCAAGTGTTGTGTTATTTATTCATTGTTAGCAGCTACAGCAACAGATTGGACAGCAGAGAGGGAGATGCCACAATCTGTCACTTCAAAAGGGAAGATGATGGTTACAGGAAAAAAGTGAGAAAGTGAGATACCGGTGATCAAAGGCATTAAGGCATCTTGATGGAAGATGAAGTTAATGGCTGCTCAGGCTTTCTTTAAAGCATTGCAGCTACTCTGAATTTTGAGAGATTTTTTTCAATGGAAATGAAGATGCTGGCTTAGCTTACCAGCATCACACCACTGTTGTACATTCACAGAAAGAAATATGTACAGTCATAGAAGGGTTTGGTTTAGGGGTGAGCAGATCTATTCAAATATTGATAGTATTAGCACCAGCGTTAGTTATTGGTATGTGTGTAAGAAGGCTGTTTGCTATTGTGGCAAAGGAGAAATTTTATTTGGTTATAAAAATGTTATATTGTTGTAAAAACTTAACAAGAAGTCAACAAGAAGAATTAAGTTGTAAAGCATTTGTTCTCTTTGTACACTTTATTTTAAAAAGCCAGAAAAGAACTGTAATGAAATGGGTAAATTATGTTTTGTTATGATGTAATTGTTTCTGAACAAAAACCTCATACTGAAGGAAAGAAGACTGTAATCGTTGTGCAAAATGGATATCTGCAAGTTATATTCATTACAGTAATAAAATAATAATAAAAACATTGCTCTACTGGGTTTTAGCACATGATTAACCAATTAACAGTGGAAAACAATCACAAAATCATTTTAGTAGTCATGGAATTGTATTCAGATATAGCATGGTGATGATAGATTCATGTCATAAATCATCATACCTTGCTCTTCTTTACATGAAAGTACAAAAGCTGCTTTTACAGTGGGGCAAAAAAGTATTTAGTCAGCCACTGATTGTGCACGTTCTCCTACTTGGAAAGATGAGAGAGGTCTGTAATTTTCATCATAGGTACACTTCAACTATGAGAGACAAAATGAGGGGATTTTTAAAGAATTTAATTGTAAATTATGGTGGAAAATAAGTATTTGGTCACCCACAAACAAGCAAGATTTATGGCTCTCACAGACCTGTAACTTCTTTAAGAAGCACTTCTGTCCTCCACTCATTACCTGTATTAATGGCACCTGTTTGACCTCGTTATCTGTATAAAAGACACCTGTCCAACAGCCCTCAAACAGTCAGACTCCAAAACTCAACATGGCCAAGACCAAAGAGCTGTTGAAGGCACACCAGGAAGAAAAAAATTGTAGACCTGCACCAGGCTGGGAAGAGTGTGAATCTACAATAGGCAAGCCAGGCTGTGGTGAATAAAAAGGTCAACTGTGGGAGCAATTTGTAAGAAAGATGGAAGACATAACAAGACCATTTGATTAATCTCCCTCGGTCTGGGGGCCCCCACGCACGGAAGTCTCAATCCTCGTGGCGTCAAAATGAATCATGAGAACGAGTGAGAGCAATAATCCCAGATAAACTACATGGAGGGACCTGAATGAATGACCTGCAGAGAGCTGGGGAGCAAAGTAACAAAGGCTTATCCATCAGTAACACACTACACCAAGAGGGGTCTCGGATCCTGCAGTGCCAGGCGTGTCCCCCTGGCTTAAGAGCCAAATACATGTCCAGGGCCCAATCTGAAGTTTGCCAGAGAGCATATGGATGATCCAGAAGAGGGATGGAGAATATCAATGTGGTCAGATGAAACCAAAAATAGAAACTTTTTTGGTAAAAAACTCAACTCGCCGTATTTGGAGGAAGAAGAATGCTGAGTTGCCATCCCAAGAACCACCATACCTACTGAAAATGGAAGCATTGAGGTGGAAACATCATGCTTTGGGGGGGCTGTTTTTTGTTTTTCGGCAGAGACGGGACAGGACGACTATGATCCATGTTAGGGGAAGAGATGAACGGGGCCAATGGTATCGTTGAGATTTTAAGCCAAAAATCTCCCCTTCCATCATCAGTGAGAGCAATGAAGATGGAATGTGGCTGGGTCTTTCCACCATGACAGAAGATCCGTAATCCCGAAAAAAGCATTTCAAGGTCCCCCTGGAGTGGCCTAGCCCAGGCTCTCCCACGAGATCCAACCTCAACCCCATAGAAAAAGGTGTGTGGAGGGGAGTTGGAAAGTCCGTGTGCTCCAAAAACATCACTGCTCTAAGGAGGGAAGATCTGCATGGAGGGGAGGAATGGGCCAAAATACTACCAGCTACAGTGTGTGTGCCAACCTGGTGGAATGACTTACAGGAAACGTTTTTGACCTCTGTCATTGCCAACAAAGGTTATGTTGTACAAAGTATTGAGTTGAAACCAAATTTTTTTATTGACCCAAATACTATATTTTTCCACCATAATTTACAATTAAATTATTTAAAAATCCCTACAATGTGATCTTTCCCTGGATTTTTTTTTTTTTTTTTTTCTCACTTTGTCTCTCATAGTTGAAGTGTAAGCTATGATGAAAATGGACAGACCTCTCTCATCTTTTGTAAGTAGAGAACTTGCAGTTCATCAGTGGCTGACCTAAATACTTTTTTATTTGTGCTCAATCTGTATGACAATAGTTGTGTGCAAAAATGCCTAGTATTACAAAAATGCTGGACACCTTGTTCTGCACAGTCTTGTAAGTTTAGTGCATTGTATTTAGTGCTTCACTGTCTTATGTATTTACTGTATTTATCTGGAGTGGCATGTTGATGCAAGCTGTTAACTCCAGAGATCCCTTGTTCTATCCCAACTTCAAACTGTGTGGAGTTTGCAGGTCCTCTCGATGTCCCTGTTGATTTACTTTGGGTACTCCGCCTCACAGCAAGAAGGTCCTGGGTTCAATCCCAGGGCGGAGTCCGTGTCTGTGTGGGTTTACTCCGGGTTCCTCCCACAGTCCAAAGACATGCATTTGGTTAATTGATTACACTAAACTGGCATTGACTTGACTATATATATATATATATATATATATATATATATATATATACACATATATGTGTGTGTGTGTGTGTGTGTGTGTGTGTGTGTGTGTGTGTGTGACTAGTCTTGATGCAACCAACAAACATACAAACAAACAACCTCTGGGTACTCTGGTTTCCTCCCACATCGCAAAGACTTGCCTTGGGTTAACTGGTTGCTCTAAATTGCCCCAGTGTGAAAGTGTCTGGCTGGTATCATTATAACCTTAATCCTCTCATGAATAGCCATTCATGCAATGTTAAATAGATAAATAAACTAAACAAACAACACAAAACTGGGTTTATTCTGTTATTAGTTTGTGTTGTTTTGTGTGCAGAAAAAAAATGTTAGCTTATGACTGCAGATGTTGATTTATGTCAGGTTCTTGCTGCAGAAATGCAATCAGTTCAGATGTGTTTGACAGACAGTTTCTAAATTGAGTAAAACTTTGCATCAATAGTAGTGTAAACAATCTCTCTCCAGTCCCCTATTTGTGACAAGTCATGTGACAGGCTTTGGAAAAAGGCAGCAAGCCAGTAATATGTGAAGAACTTCAAAAATTTACCTCATATATTTTTACTGGCGTGGTTGATTGACAGGGTTTGGATGCTACAGATTAGGATTCGGTTTCATCAGCGTTCTGCTCGCATCTCTCGGGTCTTTCTACCTTAAAGTGAGAGTTTAAAAGTTAATTGCGCTGCTCTTACCTGTCAGCTATTTTCAGCTGTACTGTGTTAGCTGTGGATGTTAATGAGGGCTACAGAATGGAAAACTGATGAGAAGGAAGAAAAAAGACGTTGACATTGAGCACCTTCTTTTGGCACCTCCAGTCCCAGTCACAACAGCCACTTCCTCGAGTGCACTTGAGCACGGGGTCTTTATTTTCTGGGTGTTTTATAGTCTTGAGATGACGACATTTGCATTCGGCATTCGGCTTTCCACCAGAGGGACAATAATGAAATGGAATTGAATATTTTATGAGTTTTTTTTAATGATGTTCCTCTTCAAACTGTTAAAGGGACCGTGTGTATTTTAGCCCTCAGCACAAGCACTGTTGTGCTGTTACTCTGCTGTAATTGAAGAACATTACAGCTGAAATTAAAAGTGCTGCCTTCGTGAGCAGGCTAGAGGGCATAAAACAGTCCCCTCCCCTTATTATTTTTTTCTTTGTGTCCTAATACTGTTTCTTTTGTCACGAAAACCATTTTGTAGACATAACCTATTTGTTTGTGATTTACTATCATATCTAAATATTGCTTGTATATTGCTCACAAAACAAGTCTGGGCCTGCCCTCGTTAAAAGTAGGCAGACGCCTTAGGCTTGCCTGGACGTGCAGATTAGATGCTGGCAAACGGCATAAAACTTACATTTACAAACACTGTTTAGACACATGTTGGCACACAGGTTCTCCAGCAGCTGCAATACATTCTGTTACGTCTGTGGCGAATATACACTTAAGGCCCAAGAAGCGCCATGAATGCACTTACTAAGACAGCCTATGAGCTCTACTTCAGATGGAAAATTAGTAACCAAGACAAACCCTGGGCTCCTCAGACTTGTTGTGCAACATGTGCAGTCAGCCTTAGAGCTAGGCTCAGAGATACTGTGAAGTCAATGCCATGTGCAGTCCCTATGATATGGCGATATGACAGGATGTTACTTCAGTGTGGCTACTAAAAATAAGAAATCTACTGAACATCCCAATCTGCCTTCAGCCATGAGACCAGTGTCACATGATGACAGTTTGTCAGTACAAAAGCCACCAGAGACATGGGGTCTAGCTGAGGCAGGTGAAGATGCGACAATGCGTGAACCTGATGTGGAAATGGCACTGATCCAGGTTTGAACCCTTTGTGCCCGGTTATCCTGGTCATTTAACACAGCTAGGATTTAGAATTGCTTGTATAACAGATGGTATAAATTGTAACTGTATTTCTCAAAATCATGTTTGACAGTCACCCTTGTCTGGGGTTGTTCCTTCCTTGTGCTAAGCATTGGCTTGCCCACAACCCTGACCAGGATTAAGCTAATGAATATTTGACAATCAATAACTAATGCAGTTACTGCATTTAGAAGATGCCCTTGTCCAAAGTGACTTACAGTTGAGCTGAGCATTGAAGGTTAAGGGCCTTGCTCAAAGTCCCCCACCAGTGGTAACATGATGGTGCCAGGATTTGAACTAACTCCCTTATTTAAAGGATCAGTTGAGCTGAGCATGTGAAAGTCAATCGCTCAGCAGTGATGGAACGAACAACCTGTTAGCATTCCGTTCCATTCTGCATGAAATGACTTCTGTCATAAGAATCCAGATAGAAGACCATTAAACAACTGTGAACACAAACTTCTGAATTACTGTATGAGAATTCTGATGCCTTTCATATCTCCTTCTCTTCAGCATGGCCATGCGATCCTTTCAGGACTTCCAGACATCCACTCTCCAGCAGCGACCTGACTCTGTCCTGCGCAATCAGCGGCACATGCACCACGGTGACTGCCTCACACTGGCACAACCACGCAACGTCCAGCCCAGTGGCACCCAGCAGCTCATCAAGATGGCCGTGTGGGGCCTTTCAGCTACACTGGGGGCAGCTGCGCTGGCGGTAGCCCAGGGCGCCATGGACTGGGCACCTGAATTCCTCCTTCATCTATTCTGACCTCACGTGTCTGTTTGTTTGTTTCTATGTGTCTGTGTGCCAAACTCAGACTAGAAAACCTGTCTCTTTTGTTCCAAAAAGAAGGGAGGAGAGAGATGGGAAAGGCTTATTTAGCTTTCCGCTTTTGTAATTCAACGTTTTCTCGAGTTAATATTGGAATTATGGATGGTGGTGGATGGGGTTTTGTAGCGATAAGCATTTCTGAATGCTGTTCCATCAGCAGAATGTCGGGAAGGAAAAGTGCGCAGGTAGCGGATTCCAAACAGCAGCAGACGCACAAATTATTAAACGGCATCTTTCCCTGGTCCGCCGAAGGACTTTGCCGCTGAGTGAAGGACACAGCTCATTGAGATGAGTAGAGACTAGTGTAAGGAGGTGGATTTATTTAACCTGTGGAGAATAAGCATTGTGTCCGGCAGCGGACGCAGCACTTTAACGTCCAGGAATTTATGATCAAGCACAAACCGAAATCCCTAAGCACACCTGCGCATCCAGAAAAAGTCATGCGAGTCATGAGATGCCACTTATGCCTGGGAGGAGTCATCAAGTTTTTAATTAAATGTACAGGAATGAGGCCTAATGACTGAAAGCAATACTTATTATCAAAGTACTATTGAAAATGAAAGAATTAGTCACAAAGAGACAAAAATATGGAAAAGTCAAGGAATTTCACTTCACTTTCCACTTGGGTGAGGGCATGGTGCAGTTGATTTTTTTTTTTTAGTAAATGTATGAGAACCCTTTTTGTCTCAGGAAAGATCCCCCACCCTTCCTATTGACTGACACTGCCTTTATGGAGCCCAGGTTGAGAGAAGGGACTTCAGCCACAGCACTCTTCTTGAGAACTTGCTTTTCTTCAGTAGGACATGTTCCTAAATCAGTAGTCCTCTGTTTTTTTCTCGAACAATGCTTTTTCTTACGTGGGGACTGAAACATGTCCCATTTTCATGATCACAAATTCAAATTCTGATGATGCCAAAGCAGTCTGGCACAGTTAGCCCTGCCGTCTGTAAGGACGACTGCAGACAAAGGGTCGGATAGTGTACGTTGTTTAGAATTATTGGGCCTACTTTACCTAAAGTTCACCCCTTGACACTTTAAACCTTCGATATACTTGTTAGTTGGTGTTAGCACAATATATTTAACCACTGAATATGATAACAGCTCAGGTTACTCAGTACCAGATACTCAGTAGGTAGTGGAGGGTGTAGGTAAAGGCAAAGGATGGCTGTGTACCATCATGTTGTAGTATGGGGGTATAGATGCATTTAAGAACGCAATCTACTACGACTAAGTAGTTTGATTAGCAGGTTAGGGAATTATTTAAAAAAAAAAAACTGACATTGTAGTAGGAAATTGAATAATAAGAGTTCAATAAGAGTTGACTTTGTCTGATGAAGCAGTGGCTGGTGGGGGATCATATATATTCAGTTCTGTTCAAACTGAACATCAGCATAGGCAAGAAAGGTAATATAAGTGTAGTTGTTGGTGCTGGACGGGCTGGTCTGAGTATTTCAGCAACTGTTGATCAACTGTGGTTTTCATGCACAGCCATGTCTTGGGTTTTACAAGTAATGGTGTGAAAAAGAGAAAATATCCAGTCAGCCTCAGATCTCTGCTCACAAATGCCTTGTTGATGGTCAGAAGAGAAGATAGAGACTTGTCCAAGCTGATAGAAAGACAACAGTAACTCAGATAACCACTCGTTACAACCGAGGTTTGCAGAAGAGCATATGTGAATGCACAACACATCAAACCTTGAAGCAAGTGGGCATTAGCAGGAGAATACCACACCAGATGCCAACCCTGTCAACTTAAGAACAGGCAACTGAGGCTACAGTTCGCATGGGGTCACCAAATTTGTACAACAGAAGATTGGAATATTGTTGTCTGGTCTGATGGGTCTCGATTTCTGCTGTGACATTTGGACATTGGGTAGGGTCAGAATTTGGTATAAGCAACATGAAAGCATGGATCCATCCTGCCTTGTGTCAGTGGTTCTGATGGCTACTTCCAGGAGGATAACATGCCATTTCATAAAGCATAAATTATCTCTGGTTTCTTGAACATGGCAATGAGTTAACTGTACTCAAATGGCCTCCACAGTTCACCAGATCTCAATCCAACTGGTGGGTGTTGTGGAACAGGAGATTTGATTCACGGATGGCAAATCTGCAACAACTGCACAATGGTATTATGTCAATATGGACCAAAGTATAACACAGTGGAGGGCTTGCAAATTAGTCTGCTGCTCCACCCTAGTTTTCATTTTCATCATTTTAGCAAATAAACCGTGTTGTGTAATTTGTGAACTAAGCCAATGCAATAGCTTCCCTGGCTTTTGAAGACTACTATCTGGGAATCGCTTTCAGATGGTTCAGGAGTGGCAGGAGTAGGAGGCCCGCTGACGATGTCAGATAGAAGTGATCGTTCAAATGGGATATCGATCCAGTAACAAGTCCTACTCAAAGTCACGTTAACCACAGTCTCTTCTCTAATCTGCAGGACTGTCTGCTTTTCTCGTCCGATTACCTGCCTGCAAGCCTGCCCCCCCAGCCTTCTGGAGATTTTAACGAGACGCTTTCAAAGCACACTTACTTACAGGAGAATATAAATCCATCCAAAGATATTAAGCATCTTGCCTTTCGTTGGCCCCGTCCGCATACTTTATTGTCTCTGTCATAAACAGACAGGGGCGAAGACTCTGACGAGCTGAGACTAAATTACAGTGCTGAGTGCCGCCTGAAGCACCGGAGGCTCTTCTCTTTTCTTATTTTCTCTTCTCCATTAGTGCCATGGTGAGAGAGCAGCGAAGCAGCTGTTTATCTACAAGACAGCTCTATAAGAAGCTTGTCCTGTAAACACCACTGCCAAAAAAAACAGACAAGAAAAAGTTTCAGTTCTGGAAACACTTCCTTTTTAGTTTCTTTGGTTCTGGTTAATTATCGGCCCAGCTAGAAATGCCCAAGCCGTCTTTGTTTAATGTGAATTTAATTCAGCCCCTTTGGCTGTTGGCATGGCTTTGGGCCGACCTCAATACTGGTTTACAAGCGGTTTTCTCCCAAATGCGTAAACAAAAAGCGGATGAAATATGAGGATCAGCTCGTGCCTTAAGCAAAGTGAGTGCACCTGTAGAACCTGGACTGAAAACCCACTGTTTGGATGGTAATCATGCAACAGAAACGCAATCAATGTTATGATTATTGCAGTCGTAGTGGGGAACTTGCACATCGTTTGTCATTTGTTTAAAGGGTGTTTTTACACACATCCAATTTCTTTTTTATTTCCTGTTTGTCTCTTCCTAATTAGTGGATCAATGGTGAATTTAGTAGGAAATCATTGCACACCGTGGGGAAAGAGGACCAGAAGGCTAGCAGATCATCTGTAGCACTGGTCATGAGGTCTCACAGTCTCCAGCTGATAAATACAGCTCTTTAAAGAAAGACTCTCTTCGTGTCTGAGGTACATCCACACCTAAACTTTCAAAACAGGTCTAGACTGTAGTTATAAAATACAGGATTTTATTGCTGGGATTGATTTGTGGTTTGTCTTGATTAAATTTCCATGCTCAACGTTGTTCTCAAAAACATTTTCATTGGCCTTCAAAAGTGTTACAGCAAACAATGTTCTATTTATGTTTATTGATGTTTACTTGGGGATGTTAGAACGCACACATATTGCTTGTCTGGGAATATCAGTAAATTATTCGAAGATTGTTTTGGAAGAAAGGACAGTTTGGAGTCCTGTGTAAAAATAAAAGCTAATGAATTTCAAACTGTGCTGATATGTTTTAACAGTCATGTTAACTTCAAGTGTAAAGGATCCTAGTCGTTAAAGCTACACTGCAGGCTTTATTTTATTGGGTCGTATTCGTAGAAGACTTGAGGAATGTATGTAGAGTAGAATTTTACATTGGCTAGAAAAGATTTTACAACAGCCATTATTCATACTCAAGAGAGCCATAAATTTCATTATTTTCACATCACGTCTGCTTTACTGCTGTGACCTGTTTATGGAGCCCAAGTGTGCATGCCGTGTAGCGATTGTTCAGCTACCTAACATGGAATTTCATTTTCATCTTTCCTTTTAATGTTCAGTCGTTTGTGTGAGCCTGTGTACAAAATAATGGAAGCCCATAACAATATGTTAATATCAAGGGTCTGAGCTGGAGTGGGGACATCCTTTGCCTCTAGAACCAAATGGTTTGTCGTGGGTTGTTGGACCATTCTTTAAGGATAGAAGTGGATTTGCAGTAAATACCAGAAGCCCTTTTCCAGAGTGACCTACAGAAATGCTGTGTATTTTTTTGGTAGTCATGCCAGCACCAATTTACAGTCCAAGAACATTCAACTAAAACACGGTTAGGAATTTATGTAGATAAAAAGACAACTAATATAGTAACAAACGAAGAGCACAATACAACATTTCTATACTTAATTGAACTGTGTAAGCACAGTCTCAGTTTCATTGAGGTCTGAGTGGAAATGTGAGTAATTCATCACCATTTGAAGACAGTATAAGACTCAGCCATTCAGACATCCAGTGTTAAGTTCATTCCACCACCAGGCTGCCATTAGGTACAGAGTAGAGTGTGATGCTTTTCTTTCTTTAGTCTTGAGGGCAGCTCGGGTCGAGCCATGTTTGAGTCTTGAAGGGTATGGGAGGCACATCTCTAGATCTTTCCATAAAGGTTCAGGGGTGTTTAAATCTGGAGCTCTCTGATGGACCTTTGACCTGTCCATGGGTTGTGCATGCTTGCACCCTGTTTTCTCTGGACATAGGCACCATAGCGCATAGTTTATGTCTGCAAGATGCTGCTTGTACCATTATGTGACCCTTCTACAGTCTGAAGAAGCTTGATCAGGAATGGTCATTTTGGAAGGGTAGCAGCCAAGAAACCACTTGTTTGGAAGGGGAACAGGATGAAAAGTCAAATGTATGATAAAGCCGACAACGATTGGAATGAAGATCAGTAGAAAAGAATATTATGGAGTAACGGGTCCACGTTTGAAAATTTTGGGTCCGGTCCATCTACCATTGCTAAAACTACAAATCTAACGATGGCCCAATACTTTTGCACAGTACGGTTCATCATTGGTGACATCTCTCCTAGTCGCCAACCAAATTAGTGAAGGATTCTACCAGTGTCTTAAAATTTATCTACATTAACTTGGTGAGCTACATTAACTGAGGGGGTAAAATGACTCATTTGTTTAGCTGGGTTCTCTCTAACTACTTTTAGGACTTGTGTGGAAATCTGATGATGTTTTAGGTCATATTTATGCAGAAAAATAGAAGATTCTGAAGGGGTTCCCAAACTTTCAAGCACCAATGTACTTGGTTCTATCCTAAGGATGTAGAAGCAGCTCTAACATCAATAGTCCGCTGTGAAATTAAACACATTGTTCCAGCTTGCAGCAGAGCAGACAAACAATAGCTACGACTCTTGGGAGCAGGAGATGGAGTCGTTTATAAGTGTGTGTGTGTGTGACTGCTAGGGACGAGGTCATGACACAGGTGACAGCAGTCGTATTGCAGGCATTGTGTCTACTTCTCCCAGAAGCCCTTTTTGCACCTTCTCCACATTGCAAGAGCATCAAGAGCTCAGAAAGTTGCAGAGAAGGCAAGAAAAAGAGAGAAGAAGCAAGAGAGATGGAGACAGCAGAAGGAGTTTCTATCCTCAACAGGCTCAGTATGCAGCAGTAGAGGGAGAACCAGTGGAGCCTCTAAAGAGCAATCGCGTGAAAGAACAGCAGCAGGGAGATAGATAGATGGATGGATGGATGGACAGGTGGCAGGACGGATGGAGGGAGCGTGACACACTTCTGGGCTTATCTTGTGAAGACCACATGGTGCTACAGACCAGAACACATGCTGCAAGCATCCCATCATCCCCTGTCTGACCATGACATGTTTTATGCATATTGTCAGGTTGATAGCACGGTTCCTCTGTTTTGTAATAGACATCTCACTGTGCTACACCTTTAAGCCTGACCCCTGAAGTGAGCATAACACACCATTTTCCCATCTGATTATTGGATGACAAACTCTCTGGTGGTTCATTTGTATTCAGTACTCATGGAGAAACTGTTCAAAGGACAGAACATTCCAGTGAGGTAATGGACCTGTGTACAGCTTCTTTGCATTCAAAGGCATCTGGCGAGTGGAATCACTAATGCCTAAAGAAGCTGGCTGGTGCTCATAAATGATCTCAGAATGGCAGGACTGAGTGTTCAGCTCCCGGATTCTCAAGACACTTTGAGTGATCATAACCTGCTAAGATTAACTTATCTCCCCCCCCCCCCTATAATTAGTGATCCCTGTTCTTTTAGTCACACACCTAACAGGTTCATAACAAAAATCATGCACACATGGAATCTCATTTCATTACATTCACAGCCTTTAGCAGATGCCCTTAGCCAGAGAGACTTGTAACTGGTACAATCATGCAATTGTGGGTTAAGAGCCTTCCTCCAGGACCAAACAGTGGCTGAATGGCAGAGGTGGGATTTGAACCTTGGACATTCCAGTCCAGGAGTCCAGTACTTTAACTGCTAGGCAACCACAGTCCCACCTAGACAATCTCCAAAGACAAACAGTATCTCAAAAACCAAATAGTAGCAGTAGATTGGGTTGCACCGAGCACCTCACTAACTCTTGGCGCTTTCACAGGTTTCCACTTCCAACAAGTCAGTTTATCAGCTTTCTGCTCTGGAGAAAACTGGACTTTTGGGTGTAGCACTAAAAGGTACAGGGCTATGGATCAGAAGATCCAGGGTTCAACCCCTAGCACTGTCAACCTGCCACCGTTGGGCCCTTGAGCAAGGCCCTTATCCCTGAACATGAACAGGACATGCAAACTCCACACAGTAAGCAACAATACCTCCGTCATATAGATTTAATCCGTTTCAAAAAGCAGGACCTTGCTTTCCATCACTTTGAATGAGAAATTATTTTAAATATTACAATGTGTTATAAACCCACTTTCTAAAATAATTCAAATGAATATGAACAAAATGTAAAATAAATAAATAAATAAAACATAAAAACATATAATAAACATGTAACTTGTAAAAAGTCATGCCACAGCATCTCAATAGGATTCAGGTCAGGACTTTGACTAAACCACTCCAGTCTTCATTTTGTTTTTCTTCATCCATTCAGAGGTGGACTTGCTGGTGTGTTTTGGATCATTGTCCTGCTGCAGAACCCAAGTTCGTTTCAGCTTGAGGTCACGAACGAGGGTCGGACATTCTCCTTTTGTGATTTTTTTATTTTTTTTGGTAGACAGCAGATTTCATAGTTCCATTTATCACAGCAAGTCTTCCAGGTCCTGAAGCAGCAAAACAGCCCCAGACCATCACACTACCACACACCTACACACACCTTCCAAAGAGTTCAACTTTTGTCTCGTCAGTCCACAGAATGTTTTCCCAAAGGTCTTGGGGATCATCAAGATATGTTCTGGAAAAATTGAGAAGAGCTTTAATGTTATTTTTGCTCAGCAGTGGTTTTCCTCTTGGAACTCTGCCATGCAGGCCATTTTTGCCCAGTCTCTCTCTTATGGTGGAGGCATGAACACTGACGTTAACTGAGGCAAGTGAGGCCTGCAGTTCTTTGGATGTTGTTGTGGGGTCTTTTGTGACCTCTTGGATGAGTCGTCGCTGCGCTCTTGGGGTAATTTTGGTCGGTCGGCCACTCCTGGGAAGGTTCACCACAGTTCCATGTATTCTCCACTTGTGGATAAAGGCTCTCACTGTGGTTCGCTGGAGTCCCAAAGCTTAAGAAATGGCTTTATAACACTTTCCAGACTGACAGATCTCAATTACTTTCTTTCTCAATTGTTCCTGAATTTCTTTGGATCTCGGCATGATGTGTAGCTTTTAAGGATCTTTTGGTGTACTTCACTTTGTCAGGCAGGTCCTATTTAAGTGATGTCCTGATTGAGAACAGGTGTGGCAATAATCAAGCCTGGGTGTGGCTAGAGACAGTGAACTCAGGTGTGATAAACCATAGTTAAGTTATGTTTTAACAAGGGAGGTAATCACTTTTTCACACAGGGCCATGTAGGTTTGGTAGATTTTTTTCTCCCTTAATGATAAACACCTTACTGTAAAAAAGTGAACTTTGTGTTGTCTTTGACTAATATCTAAATTGGTTTGATGTTCCGAAACACTCAAGTGTGACAAACATGCAAAAAATAGGAAATCAGGAAGGGGGCAAACACTTTTTCACACTACTGTAAATGAGTGCATAGACAGATTTCAGCGAGTGGATTGGATTTCAGAATACCATTTTCATGATTTATTGATTTATGTTCTTACATTTACAAGCACTACAACATTACACTAAACATTACTGTGCAAAAAAGAACCCTTATGTTGACCATGTCCAGAATTGGCACCAATGTATCGATTATTATTACGTGTGGCTTTCTTAAAATAAGAAAGCAACAGATTTTAACTTCTGTGCCTGTCTTTGAGTTGTTTATTGTAGTCCAACATTAAAGGTGATGTGTTTAGGCTGAAGTAAATACTAAACCTTTACAATATAAATGCTAACATCAAACTTTTCTCCCACATTCTGACATCAAGTAATTTTTTACATTAAAGTTTTATAGAGGTGAAACTGGAGGACAGTCTGTAATCTCAGCACTGGAGTAGATTAAAATGAGCTTCTAACAGAACCAGAATATTAAAAGGTAAGTGATGCTGTTTAATATTGTTAGTTTAAATGAGGAATCGCTGATGGGAAATGATGACTTGCTTTGAAATAGCCCTTTTGTATTGCATGATCTTTTGTCTTTAGCCTATATTTCTATGATTTTTGATTTGAGGTTTATGCTTTATGCTTTACTTACATAGTATAAGAGCAAGGATGTTTGGGTAACTGAGTGTTCTAATACACTATATCCCACCGCTTCAGATACCCTGAGCCCCTTGATTTCTGGGGATAGACATGGAGCCCTTGCAACCCTGACCAGGAAAAAGGAGTTAAAATGTGGAAAATTGCAGCTTTAGTTTTAATTTAAAAAAGTTTTAATGTTTTTGTCTTTATTTGTATGAGTAATGTTATTTTTATTTTCATTTTTTTAAGTAACAGTATTCTTTATAGTGTTACTGTCCTTGGTGGATGCCATAGCAGTAAATGTGCCACCTTCCCTTTGAGTTTAGGCTCAGTGTTAGGCTCCATTTACCAGGTTCCTTCACTGTAAAATGTTGGATCTTTAATTCTCAGATATGTTCTATAAACATAACAGGTCAAGAAGTCCTGAAAGACCTGAACATCTTTCTGCCCAATATCCAGGGACTTTGCTGAATGTATGGTAAGTCAGAGGTCATTTCTAAGGGAATCCTGGTCACCCCTAGAGCATCAGGTTTTGCTGAAGTGCTACATATGGGGGTTAAAGTGTAGCCAACAATGGCAGAGGTGAGAGCTTTAATATTCATGCATGTGATACACGACCCCGATCAGTGGGTCCTCACAGGGCCCTGGCTTTCCGATATGCCTGTGGCTGGGTTAATTGGTGGACCTGAAAGTTCTTCATCTTGGCCCGTGCCTTGGTCAGCAGCTGTTAAAGTATTAATAATGAAAAATGATGGGAGACAGTTTCCTTGCACAGGTAGAAAATGAGCCGGTGTTAATTAGACCCCTGAGCTCCGTAGTGTCTGTAATGAGCTTTCGGCTCGTGCGGTCACACAGCCAAAACTCTTTCTGGTCACTGATGGACTTCCATACATTCAAAGAGGACGAATAGAAGCTTCAAAGTCATTTCTGTACTCTTTTTTTTGCAGCAGATCCCCCCAGAATTGGTAATGCTAAAGCATCAAACAAATACAGTGGGGCAAAAAAGTATTTAGTCAGCCACTGATTGTGCAAGTTCTCCTACTTAGCAAGATGAGAGAGGTCTGTAAATTTCAGCATAGGTACACTTCAACTATGAGAGACAAATTGAGAAAAAAAATCCAGGAAATCACATTGTAGGATTTTTAAAGAATTTAATTGTAAATCATGGTGAAAAATAAGTATTTGGTCACCCACAAAAAAGCAAAATTTCTGGCTCTCACAGACCTGTAACAACTTCTTTAAGAAGCTCTTCTATCCTCCACTCATTACCTGTATTAATGGCACCTGTTTGACCTCGTTATCTGTATAAAAGACACCTGTCCACAGCCTCAAACAGTCCGACTCCAATCTCAACCATGGCCAAGACCAAAGAGCTGTTGAAGGACACCAGGAAGAAAATTGTAGACCTGCACCAGGCTGGGAAGAGTGAATCTACAATAGGCAAGCAGGTTGGTGTGAATAAATCAACTGTGGGGAGCAAGTGTAAAGACATACAAGACCATATGATAATCTCCCTCGAATTCTGGGGCTCCACTCAAGATCTCATCCTGTGGGTCAAAATGATCATGAGAACGGTGAGCAAAAATCCCAGAACTACATGGAGAGACCTGATGAATGACCTGCAGAGAGCTGGGACCAAAGTTAACAAGGCTACCAGTCAGTAACACACTATGCCGAGAGGGACTCAGATCCTGCGTGCCAGGCATGGTCCCCCTGCTTAAGCCAGTACATGTCCAGGCTTGTCTGAAGTTTGCCAGAGAGCAGTATGGATGATCCAGAAGAGGATATGGAGAGATGTGGTCAGATGAAACCAAAATAGAACTTTTGGTAAAAACTCAACTGGAGGAAGAAGAATGCTGAGTTGCATCCCAAGAACACCATACCTACTGTGAAGCATGGGGGTGGGAACACATCATGCTTTGGGGCTGTTTTTCTGCAAAGGGGACAGGACAACTGATCCGTGTTAAGGGAAGAATGAACGGGGGCATGTATTTGTGAGATTTTAAAGCCAAAACCTCCTTCCATCAGTGAGAGCATTGAAGAAGAACGTGGCTGGGTCTTCCAGCATGACAATGATCCCAAACACACCGCTCGGGCAACGAAGGAGTGGCTCCGTAAAAAGCATTTCAAGATCCTGGAGTGGCCTAGCCAGTCTCCAGACCTCAACCCCATAGAAAATGTGTGGAGGGAGTTGAAAGTCCGTGTTGCCCCAAAACATCACTGCTCTAGAGGAGATCTGCATGGAGGAATGGGCCAAAATACCAGCTACAGTGTGTGCCAACCTGGTGAAGGCTTACAGGAAACATTTGACCTCTGTCATTGCCAACAAAGGTTAGGTTACAAAGTATTGAGTTGAACGTTTGTTATTGACCAAATACTTATTTTCCACCAGAATTTACAATTGAATTCTTTAAAAATCCTACAGTGTGATTTCCTGGATTTTTTTTTTCCATTTTGTCTCTCATCTTGCTAAGTAGGAGAACTTGCTCAATCAGTGGCTGACTAAATACTTTTTTGCCCCACTGTATATGCATAATAATGTTGTTTGTGTTCTTTTTGTGTTTAAATGCATCAACTCTGTAAACATTTACTCTCTCTAAATCGTTCAAACATTTAGTATCTTCAAGAAATTACTATTAAAGAAGTGAAAGTTCCTGTTTTGACTCCACTTGTCCTGGTCAGGGTCACTGGGGGGAGTTTCGCTGGTGGCTGAGGGTGAGCGGCTTCAAGAGCCAGTGCAATTGATTCAGTGCCACTGAGCCGCATACTGAGCCACATACTGAGCCATATACTGTTTCATTATGCAATTAAATAGGTATAGTAGGGTGCATTGCATGAGAATTCAACCTCCTTGAACTTTTTCACATTTTGTGAGGACTTGAAATGAACATTGGAATGAAATGTCATGAATCCACACAAAATAGAAAAAAGAAAATGGGAAAAAAAAGCAGTGAAAATAATACCTGTAGATCTGGTGAAACCAAATGCCACCAACAGTACCACAATTAACTGAATAAGATCCATCCCTGTGCAAGTGTTATATGATCTCAATATAAATACACTTTTTTCTGGAAGGTACTGGAGTTTGAGAGCATACCATACCATAAATGTCATTATGACCAAGGAGCTATTGAAAGTCCAGGACAAAAATATAGAAAATTATTGATCAGAAGGCAGTTATAAATAGATGTCACAAACTTTGCACATTCCACAGAGCACCATTAAATGTATTATTGGCAAATGGAAAGAATATGGCACAGCTGTGTCCCTGCTTAGACAAGGCCGTCCATCAAAATTCAGTGGCCGATTAAGCACTGCAATAACAAGAGAAGCAACCAAGAGGTTGAAGGTTACCCTGAAGAACCTGGAGAGATCTGCAGCTGAGATAAGAAAAGCTGTGCAAAGGATGACTATTTCCGATACACTCCACAAAGCTGGGCTTTATGGAAGAGTACCAGGAAGAAAGAAATTACATTTGGAGTCCCAAAAGGCACGATGAAGACTCAGCAAATTTCGAGGAAAAGATTCTCTGGTCAGCTGAGACCACAGTTGAACTTTGTTGCAAAGTGCTATGTACGGGGCAAACCAAACACTTTTTATCATCCTGAGTTTTGTTTGTTTTGTTTATTTAATGTTGCATCAGCATCAGTGGCTGTTCACAACAGAAGCACGGTTATATTGATACTAGTCAGACACATTCACACTGGGTCAATTTAGAGCAACCAGTTAACAGAATGTGTGTCTTTGGAATGTGGGAGGAAACATTTAAGTCAATAATCCAGGGCGACTTGCCACTGATCTTATGATTTAATCTTATAATCCAAGCAATTGTGTGTTAACTGCCAAGGATGCCACTGTGGTATCAAGGACCCAACAGTGGCAGCGTGGCAGAGGTAGGATTTGAACCCTGGACCTTCTTGTCCATAGTCTAGTACCTTAAGTGCTAGGCCACCACAGTCCAGAGTACCCAGAGTACTCGAAGTAACCCCAGACAGGGAGGATATGCAAACTCCACACACCCGGGAGTCCAAGGCCAGGATTAAACCAGGGCTCTCTGGAGCTATGAGGTGACCATGCTAATCACTTGCTCCACCGTGCCGCCCACCATCACCTTGAGAATACCATCCCCATAGTGAAGCATGGGAGTGGCAGCATAATGCTGTAGGCAAGATGGATTGAGCCAAATATATGGCAGGAAGAAGTCTATTCCAGTTTGCAATAGACCTGAGACCAGGGAGGAAGTTCATCTTCAAGCAGGAAAACAACCCTAAGCATTCTGCCAAAAGCTACACAGAAATGGTTAAAAAGCAAGAAGTATTGACGTGGCCAAGTCAAAGCCCAGAGCTCACTCTGATTGAGTGTCTGCGGTAAGAATTTAAAACTGCTGTTAACCAATGGGCTCCAACAAAACTGACAGAGCTCAAGCAATTTTTCCAGGAAGAATTGGCAAAGATTTCAGGATCCAGATGTGTTAAGCTGATTGAAAAATATCCAAAAAGCACTAGGTGGTGCAAACAAGTATTGACCTTTGAAGTATATTTTAAAGTATTGAGTACTTGGGCAATGAATAGATGTCTGCTTTTTGTTTAAGTAACTTTTGTGTCACAATAAAAATATATTTTTTACTTTCAAATTGTTACACAATATACACTCACCAATACATTCACTTTATTAGTTACAACTCCTTGTTTACACTCATTGTTCATTTTATCAGCTCCGCATAGATGCACTTTGTAGTTCTACAATTACAGACTTATATTGCTTATTGTAATTATTAAGACCTCGACCATTAAAGCAAACGAACATTGATTGGGTGAACATTAAACATTGCCTAAATATATTTTGAAGATTTTTATGCTTTTGAACACAATTTTACTATATATTAATATTACATCATCTAACCCTACCCCTACTACTATAACAGAAGCCTTGGGCTTATTCAGGTCATAACGTGAGTAGAATAACTTGAGAAGAAATTTATTTTGGCTCCGCATCATTGTATTTGTGTTTAATCCAGCTGTCAGGGACATGGCTTCATGCTATGCTGCAAGTCATTTGTAATATAAGAAATGACACTCTGGCGGCTACACATACAGGCATCTGAGACCAGGGGGCAAGTGTTTGAAAGGTGTCCCATTTTCTACTGCATGCATTTATGTATGAATGCCCCGTAAAGCACAAATCATAAACTGCTGCACGGATGCAGTGACACAGAAGGGCAAGCACATAATGATGCATCTTACCGAGACAGTAACCTCAAACCAAGACGGGAAGTATTACACCTGCACGGGAGTGGTATAATCCTTTCTGAAGTGATGGGTATACTGTCTTTTTCTTTACTAGTACCTGTTTCTACCCCCCTACTTTTACATTTGATTCCAAATTTTAAGTGCCACAACACATTTCTAAACAAAACACTTAATCTGAATGACATCTGATGAAGGAGAATGAAGAAAGTGCAGTGGTGCATCAAGACCATTTGAAGTGGGTGGACCAGGCTGGAGCCAGTGGCTCTGTTAGAAGGTTCAATTACTCTCTGCCTAAATGTGCATTGTCGCTGCATGTTTATAAGGGTGAGGCCAAGTTATCATCACAAAGACACAGACCCCTGCTGGCTCCCCTATAGAACCACCACTAGAGGAAATTTGCCTGTTTGTAAAGCTCTTTATTACCCAGCTATAGCACAAGCAAGCTTTCAAAAGAGCTGCAAGCAATACCTAGCTTCCTTTCAGGGTAGCCTGAGGGATGGGAACTCTGGTGGCGTAGTGGTTAAAGTACTGGACTATGGACCAGAAGGTCCAGGGTTCAAATCAAACCTTTATTAAGCAGCCACAGTTGGGCCCCTGAGCAAGGCACTTAACCCACAATTGCTTGGATTGTAAGACTGTATCACTTGTATGACGCACTAGATAAGGGCGTCTGCTAAAAGACATAAATGTATTACGAAATGGAAGGGTTTTGCTCAAGGGCCCAACAATGGCAGCCTAAGAAAGCTGGGATTTAAACTTGTAACCTGTTTATGCATAGTCACGTCAAGTCAAATGTGTTTATATAAAGCTTTTTACAACAGTGCAATGTCTCAAAGTAGCTTTACAACATTCTTGGCCCACAGCTCTATTTGAGCAACCCTAAGGCAACATTGGCAAGGAAAATCTCCCTAAATGTGATGAGGAAGAAACCTTGGGAGGACCAAGACTTAAAGAGGAATCCAACCTCTTTGGGCAGCCTAGATCATATACATAAGAATTAAACTAATATACAAAAATCCACACTGTAAAAGGCAGTATATGCATTAATGGAGTTGTATTGTACAGGTGCTCCCTGATTTACGAAGGGGAGATGTTCAACAAATCCATCATAAGTTACATGTTTCACAAACTGATGAGTTTAACGAGTGTTTGGTAGATTCTATACTGTATAATAGTGGAGCCAATGATTAGAAATGATAAGTACGTTAATGTTTAAACCCTTGCATTAACCTCCAGTTGGCCAAAATCATTAACACAAAGCTTATTTTATAATAAAGTGTTGAAAAATCTCATGTAATTTAGTGAGTAATGGATTGAAAGTGAAAAGAAAATGCAAAATACTCTATTGGTGAACTCATGGCGCTAGCGTAGCTGCTAATGCTAACTGCAGCCTGTGTTCTGGGGGATTCAGGACAGGATTTCCCTTTTGGTTGGCTCTTATAAACTAACCCTTTTAGGACCCATGGTATTATGAGTCGCGCTGATCTTGTCTTGTGACGCTAGGGGGCAGCGTCAACTCGTATTTCAGCCTGGGCACACTCGGGGTGATTGCACATGCGGCAATGCTTATTTAATGCTGATTACGCGATTAGCTACACCTGCTGACTCTTGTATATAAGAGCATGCTTGAGCTCAGTCAGGTGTTGCATCGTTACCAGACCTCCTGAGACCTCAGCCGTCTTGCGTGCATTAAATCACAGACAGCAGGTAGCTGTTTGTAGACCGCAGCATATGTACGGCTTAGAGGCCCGAGGTGACCACTAGGGTTTAGTTTTTTGATAGTGTAGGGCAAGATTCCACTATCTGTTCCCCCAAAGTCGTTTCCGCGGCCTCGCCGTCCCTCGGCAGCTTTGACTCGTTCGCTGGGGTGATACGCGAGCTACTCGCCTTCTTCCTTGTTCGCTGGCAGCCCTTTAGGCTTTAAGTCACCCCTCCTCATCGCGATCGCACTTTGAAAGGACACTGTGCTGCCTTTTATTCAGCCTCGTCCATTCTCTTCTGCGTCCGTGTCACCCTTTGTAAGCCGCGAGAGTACCGTGACACGCCTTCGCGGCGCTACGCTCGGGTACTGATGCTCTGTGCAGGCACGGACCTGTAACGCTGTTAGTGGAGCTGCGCCATTAGCATTGCTCAGCTCGGGTGCACTGAGTGCTTATGACATTTCCTTTTGTTTCCGTTGTTTTCCTTTTCTCCTCAGTGGCTGAGTGGCACATTCGGTTTGTACAGCCAACGCCAGTGCCCAGGGTTCTGTCCTCAGCCACTGCTTTTGTTTTCTTTTTTCTTGGTTTATTTACTTTTTATATATTTTTTTAAACTTTTGGTTCACCATTTTATCTGGAGCTAACTGCAATTGGGTCCTAAAGCCCTTTTACTTTTGTTTTCACAATTCACCTGCTTTTTATTAATGGCGAACCGTAACACATGGACACTTATTTGCACTAAGAATACAGTACTGTAGATGTAAAAAGAAAGAAAAACACAAACGCAGCAGATATCTTCACTGAGCAAGGGTTATTGTGAATCTGAATCACTGAATAACTCTGTACTTAATTTTGAATTATGACTCATACACATTTAAGCAAGTGTGCCAAGTACCGAGCAAACGACGAGAACTGAGACAAAAAATGCGTTGAGAACCAAATTTGATGTGTTCTGAGTTGGTCGAAAACAGAGGTACCACTGTATATACTAAAACAGACAATGTAAAACTATAGGATGTAATAGAATAGTATATAATCAATAAAATAATGACTAAATAAAATAGACAATATGAATGAGTGTCTTGGCATTACAGTCTAGTATACTGTCACTGTAGGTTCTTGTGTCCTCAGCAGTCCTCAGTTTTGGTAGCACAGAACAGAGCCTTAACCACAAAACCACCACTGACCTTTGGATGGATGGATGCATCAGGCATCTTGTATCTCACTATATCTAATGTTTCAATCCACACCAAATCCATCAGTCCATCAGTGCATGATCTATCAAATCGTGATTCGATATGTTCCGCTGTTTTTTTTCACTCTGAGTCTATTTTTCACTTGCAACTGAGTGAGGGGTAAACCTAAAGACATTTATTCATTCAAAATCTAATCATAATCTTATGTTGGGTTTCGTGATTGCGTGGTCTTTTACAGAAATGATTCTCATTACAGGGTGACATGGGGTCACAGCAGGTAGCGTTTGGGCTGCATATTCAGCACTGTTGGACATTGTCTGTGGAAAGTGTGGTTAGTCGTTCCCATGTCTGCATGAGTCACACTCAATACTCTGGTTTAATGTTCACATTGCAAAAACATGCCAGTAGTTTATATGCAGTTTCTCTAATTGCCCCTGGGTGTGAATGAATGATTGAATCCATCATTGAGTGATACCCTGCTCTGGATAATTGCCCTGTTACAGAGTATTATGGAATAAGTAGATCCATTGTAACCATGATCAGGATGAAGAGGTTACTGAAGACGATGCATAAATGATACTTGTATACCAATTTTAGTAACCAGAGTTATTCATATATGCTTGTTTTTCAAAGTCCAATTGTCTTATGTCATGTTTTTTGGACAGCTGAGCTGTAATTGGGTGACACAATGGGGCACTGGTTAGTGCTGTTGCCTCACAGTTCCACAGATCCTCAGGTCGATTCCCTGTCCACCTGTGTAGAATTAGTATGTTCTCCTTGTGTCCATGTGGGTTTGCTCCCACAAAGACATGCATTAGGTCAACTCGTCTCCGTAAAGTGTGCCATTGTGAGCAAGTGTGTGTATGTACAATACCATGCAAAAGTCTTAGCCCACCTTTAGATTAGATAAACCATTGTCTTGCAATGGTATAATGATCATATGTAATTGTTTCTCAGTCTCTTTATTAGAATAAAACCAGAAAATACAATACATTTCTATGCAGTATTAAAAACCTCAACAAATCAGAATAAAACAGCTTCTGTAGGCTACATGGGCAAGTATTTATTGTGACTTCCACTTATATTAGGATTCTGGATTCAGCATCCTGCCACTTTTGGGCCTTTAAGAATTGTCCTTAGCCCTCTACTCAGCTTTAAAGTCACTCTGGATGAGGGCATCTGTGAAATGGTGGAACTGTAATATGCAAGTCAGGTTAACTAGGTTAGTTCTGGATGAATGCTACTTTTAGAACAAACACTACTGGGTTTACTGGTTCTGTACTTTGTAGGCTTAAGGTCAATTAACATGTATAATGTAATATGACCTTAATACATTTACAGCATTAAGCAGAAGCCTTCAGCCAGAATGACTTGAGAGCTGAGCAGTTAGGACTTAATGGCATAGTGGCAGCTTTGCAGAGTCAGGATTTGAACTCACACCCATCTGATTAGTAGTCCAGAGCCATAACCACTGAGCCACCCCATTGAATGCACTGATCTATGGTCATATTTCAGCGTTAGATACCTCAGCCTGTGTGGAGTTTGAACGTCCTCCTTATGTCCATGTGGGTTTGTTCTGGTTTCCTCCCACATTTCAAAGACATGCATTATGTTAATCGGTCCTTCTAAATTGCCCCCAGTGAGAGTGTGTCTAATTAGTATCGATATAACCTTGCTCCTGTCGTGAATAGCCATTGATGCTGATGAGATGTAAATTCAAAAACAAACAAAGTGTTAGATATGCATAAGTTAGTTTATTTGCACACGCAAGCCAAACTGCTAAATGTCTCCTATACAAGCGAGTCAAAGACACAGTATAGCAATTATCTGAATCATCAGCAGATCACAAACACCATTGTGAGAGACTAAGTATGACAAAGAAGCAACAAAGACATTAAGCATGGCAAAAGACATGAGCTGGATTCTAGAGGAAAAAATGATAAAAGGCTTGTTTAGAGTCGGTGGCTTTGAAATGAGTTTCCCTCTTAGTTGGCATCGAGCTCAAGGATATCATTACAAGTTTTGTGAATATGATATTCCCACCTTTCAATCCGATGCAGTAAAAAAAGCTCATACACAAAATCCATTAAGCAGACATCTCAGATAATGGGATTATCGCCTGCCCTGTCGTTCCTAAAGCCCTATCCTATAGAGTGGCTGTAATTGACTAATAATCATGCTCATCATTATCTTTCCCTGTGCTAAATCTTTTCCAGGGTGCTGCCTATCTTGTGAGCCTCTGGCAGAAGTAGACGACTGGTGTTCCCATAGCCTCTGCTGCCAGACGGGTAACGTTGGGTCACCAGGTGGAAATGATGAAGGAGCGTAGGCATCACAAGGCAAGTGGCAGGACTCGACATGTGTTAGCAGCTGGCAGGGTGATGGGAAAGTAGGGTGGGCGAGAGCAAAGGTGAAGAAGAGAGCTGAGAGGTTCTCCAGTGGTGCGTACAGAGCTAAATGGTGCAGTGATGTACGGGGAAGGACAGCCAGGAGCCTGTCACACTCTCTCTGCGTCATGAAGAAAGAGAGGGAGAGGGACGGAGCAAACGTTTAGGAGGTTCAGAGGCTGCCAGATCGCTGACTAGCAGCTGGCAGCATGTACGGTGGAGATAGAGGGTGCAAGAGGACGCTTTATTTTGGAAAAAGGAGTGTGGAGGGTGTACTCTGACCTATGCTTTATAGCCAAGCATAGTTAGTATTATTGAAAGCAGGTGAAAACAGCAATGGCATTTTTTGAATGTTCTGCTTACCTGTGTGTCACTATGGTTCAGGGTTACTGGAACTACATGAGGAAACTGAGTCTGTGAAAATACATTACATAAAGACCTTGATTCAGTTCCGTGCTTCATCTGAAGCCATTTGATTTATCTACTGCAGTGAAGCATCTCACCTGGACATGCAGAAGCATCTACCACAAAGACTGTAATCTTTTACAATTCAACTAACTCTGGACTCACAGCTCCAGAAATCCTTGGTTCGATACCCAGCCTGGATTCTGCCTGTTTCCATGTTCCCCTTTTGTCTGCATGGGTTTCCTTCTCATACCCCAGTTTCCTCCAAAGACATGCCAACAGGTGTCTTTAAAACTTATTTGCTTATGGGTTTTGCATTTATGGGCTATGGGTACCAGTTTCTTTTGCAGCCCTTGAGTGGACACCAGTCTATTGCAGGACGTGGTACCAGTTTCTTTTGCAGCTCTGGGGGATGTTCCCTGACTGTCCTCTCCTCCCTCAGACAACCTATTGTGTATATTCTGAAGCCTGACCTTGCCTGAAGGCACCCTCGGTGTTGGAGTATCAGATCACTGAACCACCAAAGCAACTTAGACCTTTATTATAATGAAATAAATAAGCTAAAAGTCGGTACCTCATATAATGAAGGTAAAACACGAGATAAAACATGAAAAGACTTGATACACATTGTCCAAAGTTGTTTTATTTCACATTTTATATGAAAAAGAAATCATGTTAATAGTGTAGCTGATCTACTGATTTGACAAACTCTCCACCTGACAATTTTGGACTGTTTGATGCATGACTGTCCAAATAATCTAATTCTGATGCATTGAAATAGGTTCATCTAAAAGAGAACACCACTGAAAATTTGGGTGGTAATCTGAGGAGGAGATTCTGTAAGAGAAGAACTAATAACGTAAAGAATCTAGTACCCTGAAATGCAGAGGTACCCATCAGTGTCAGATGTACTTTTAAAATATACAGTGTAATATGCTTTACCGAATTACGATATTTTGACTTTATGGTGGGAATAATATGAAAATAATAAACATGAACACACATTCAGCAGGAATCATATTCTGGATTTTTAATTTAGATTTTTTCCCCAGGTAAGCGATATGGAGCATAATACTCTCCTGGGCTCTCCTGTGCTACATGAATGCTAAATGAGGGAGTCATGTGGTGGGAGTGATGAGCGCTGGGAAATGTAGTGAGGAAAAGCCATGGTTGTGACAATAATCACTTTGTTTTCACTTTCAATACTGTTAGGGTTCGTGCCTTGCCCCCCGTTTTTGTTTTTGTTTGCAGCAATTGTGGGCACGGACTACATCGTCCACAATTCGCCATGGGACTAAGATGGCCGACTGTTTCACGTTGCCGTTGGACATTTTTATTGGTTATGTTTTGTTAATTGCTGCCACGCACGGCTGGGGATTTTGTATATAAGCTCCTTGTTTCCCCAGTCGCGGTATCATACGCCTCATTGTTGCGAGTGTTGCTGTGGCTTTGTTTTGTTTTCTATGCCATGCTATGCTATGCTATGCGGTTATGCTCATGCTATGCTATCCTAGCCACGCCACGCCATGCCACTAAGAACCTTGTCTTCAGTTGTGTTGAGTGGCAATCCTAGGATTATTTTTGTTTGCGACGCTGTTGCCCTTGGACTTCTTTACGTGTGTCAGTTTTGTGCGCATCACTCCTGGACCGTTAGCCTAGCCGTGGCTAATGGTGGTTTGCTTGTTTTCTTTCTGCCACTGAGCCAGGTTTATTTTCCCTTGCCTTCGGTAGTCGGTGTGTTTGTTTATTGTATTTTCGGCTCCCGTGCCAGGTTTTGGTTTACGGTTATTATTCTGAGTTTATTCTGTATTCTTACTTGCGTTTACTTGTAGTTCTTGTATTTTAATTCTGTTAATAAAATGTTTTATTATTGCCTGACTGGGACCTGCGACCTCGTCTGCCTATGTCCACGTCCCTGTAACATTACTCAATAACTTAAATGAGATATTCAATATTGCATTAGAACATTAGCTTTATGTTAATGATTTGCCCAACTGTTTAATGTAAGTGTTTTAAGCATGTTTAAGATTATGACCCATTATGATATATACACTACAGTCTAAACTTGTCTCGCCCATGTCTGTTTCATGGCTACGTTTTGCGAGAGATTAATGAGGTTTTAAAAAAAACTATATGACAAAATCAATGACATTCATACCTGATGCTGACATAATGTGTTTTACTTAGCAGCAGTGTTAATTTTGTTAACGAATAATTTTCTTCATAGTTTTCTTCAACGACCCAAAAACGAGACGATGACTAAAGTAAAATGAATGAAAAAAGACAAAAACTAGGATATATTGAATTGACACTTTTGTCAACGAATAAAAACGAGACAAATGTTTGGCAGAGACGACATCCAATCAGATCTTAGAAGTTAGGAAACGATCCAATCATAACTTGAGTATATGTGGAAAGGCGGGATGAGTTGGGTAGCGATCCAATCAGTTAAGCGGTAAGACGTAGACGTTTGATCTGCCCCCGGGAAGATCGTACTAACTCGACAATGTCAACACCTGGGAGAAAAAGGAGAGTCGATATATGGACACATTTCTCATTTGATATCAAGGAAAACAAGAATCTTTGTAAACCGTGTGGGGCGACTATCTCCGGTAAAAACACAACAAAGTTTACCGTATTTTTCGGACCATAAGTCGCACTTAAAATCCTTTAATTTTCTCAAAAATCGACAGTGCGCCTTAAAATGCGGTGCGCCTATTGTATGAATTAATTCTGGTTGAGCCTTCTGACCTAGAACCGATTGTAGATGGTACACAGCGCTCATAAATCTGTCAAAATGTTTTAGCACGGCCTTGGTAAGTTACAAAGCTTACAGCCACCGTAGCCAGTAGCATCGCGGAGTAATATGGTATGTGCTTCAACATTATGGTATGTGCGTCATTCATTTATTTTCGAAGTGGATTTCAAACTCAACGCTACATGGAACATGGACATAGAGCAGCTGCGAGAGAATTCAACATTAACGAATCAATGGTACGGAAGTGGAGGAAGCAAGAAGATGCCCTGCGCCAGGTAAAGAAGACCAAACTGAGTTTCCGACGGAACTTTCATAATCTCTTTAAGGAGTTTTTGGGTAACACAACTCAGTTTTATACTGTAATTATGAATAAATGCATACAGAGCATGCACTTGTATCCGATCTTATATGTTTAATAAAGCTCATAATATATCATTTATTCCAACTTTATTCTTTCCTACAATATCTCATGAGTGTCCACATTGAGTTTGAAGCAGATCTTTAATGGAAATTGAGTTTTGGTGTCCACTTTACTGTATAATGTTATTATGCATAAAGACCTGAGCTTATATCTTAGTTAGATCTTATAATTTATCATTCATTCCAACTTGATTCTATTCTAGAATATCTGCTGAATGTCCACGCTGAGTGTGAAGCAGATCTATGGTGGAAATTTTGAGTAATAACCACTTTAATCTATACTTTTATTATCAATGCATGCATGTAGATGTTTCAAGGGAACTGTTAAAAAATCATTTACGAACTGCAACATTTGCATTTTCATATTTTAGTCAGCTAAAGCTACTGTAGATTTAATCGACTATGATCTTATTATAATTAGTCAACAAAAACTAAACTAAAACTGAAAACAATTCAGATGATTAAATTATAAAAAACTAAATTATATTTTAGTTAAAAGACTAACTAAAAGTAAATAAAAATTTGCTATCAAAATTAACACTGCTGAGCAGCCCTCATGATTGTACAATCATATTTACAATATGTTACGTCTGCATGTAGGAAGGGAAGAGAAGCAGACGATAGTGCCGATGGATTGTAAAATTGTATCAATTGTAAGTCGCTCTGGATAGGGGCGTCTGCTAAATGCTATAAATGTAAATGTAAGCTGTGTATAACTTAGAGACGGGAAGCTTAGCGTGGAAACTACCGCAGAGATCACGTGAAGCTAACGGGTATTAGCGGTAAGCTAATGTAGAGCCACAGGGATAGCAACAACAATAGGCTGGTCTGAACTAAACGCAAGCGAGCGGCGCCGCAATATATACGTAACAGCAGGCACAGCCGCACACATACCCGAGTAAGCGCTGGCACGGGTGCTGAAGTTCTTGGTGCAAATGACCGTGGCACAGGAGTTGGCGCAAATATCTATGGCGCGGGAGTGGCCGCAAATGTCCATGGTGCAGGAATGGTGCGGTATACCCCAAAACGGAGCTAGGTGGCACGTCTAGTTCAGATACGGAACGACAAGACGCGGCGTGCTCAGGTATGGACAGCACTTCGAACTTGGATACGAGGGTAATGGGTGCAGTGGTTGACAGTAAAGGCAGTGGCCTGGGGGTTGCGACCGCGGTACAGGGACCGGTACAAAAGTCCACTGTGCAAGGATCATTGGTAACAGCAGTAGCAGGGCTCGGTACAAAGGACCGTGGCACGAGACTCGGCGGCAATGACCGCGGCGCAAGGACCGGTGCCAAAGATTGCAGTGAGGAGATTGGCGTTAATCACCGGTGTGCAAAAAGCTCGGGTACGGAGCTAACTTGCTCAGGTATGGAGATACAGGGCACGGCGGGCTCAAGTATGGAACTGGATGGCACTGACTGCTAAGGTACAGAGCTAAAGGGTGCGGCGGGTTCAACTGCAGAGCTAAAATGCGTGATGTGCTCAAGTACAGAGCTAGTAGACTCTAAGGGCTCAGGGACTGAGCTAACATGCTCGAGTATGGAGCTAATCAATGGCAATGGCTCAGGTACGGTGCTAACGTGCTTAAGTACGAAGTTAGTCGACACTAATGGCTCAGGTACGAAGCTAACATGCCCATGTACAAAGCTAGTTGACGGTAATGGCTCAGGTACGAAGCTAACGTCCTCAAGTACGGAGCTAGTCAATGGTAATGGCTCAGGTATGGTGCTAACGTGCTCAAGTACAGAGGTAGTTGACTCTAACGGCTCAGGAACTGAGCTACAGGGCGACAATTGCTCCTCAATGAGCTAACAAGCCCAAATACAGGGCTAAAGGGGGCGAGGTTCTGGGTGGGACCCTGTAGAGACGCCCTCTGGACAACCTTGGTCTGAGAGCCGGCAGGAATCCACGAACAGCCGGAGAGGGGAGGGTCAAGAAGGTGCCGGACTAAATACGGCTGAAAATAACGGTTGGTAAGCCAAAATCCTGTGGTTGGCCCAGTGCTGGCCTGACGGCGAGGGGCGAACTTGGCCTCAAGTTCTCACAGGAACTGTTCACAGGGCTCACATCTTGATAAAGGCCAAACATCGACTGCTCACATCAAAGCCTTATCAGTAAGGTGGGAAGCCACAAAGGCAAACTGTGTAGAGTCAGAGCAGGAGGGTAAGTTATTCAAATAAGCCCTGCTTTGGATGATAAACGCCCGACACCGATTCGGGTCCCCACCGAACCGGTCCAGAACGCCTGGCGAGGGGCTGGAATTCGCCGTCTGCATAGTATGGTGGTAGTATTCTGTTACGTCTGTGGATAGGAAAGGAAGGGAAGCAGACGATAGTGCTGATTCCAGCTCAAAACACAAATCTTTGTTTAGAAAGCAATCCCCGAACCCAATTTACTTAGTGAAACCCTGTAAATAACAACAAAAGATAACAATAATAATAACCAACAAAGGTGAACACAGCTAACCTGGAGACGGGGAACTTAGCACGAAAACCACCGCGGAAGCTAACGTGAAGCTAACAGGCGTTAGCGGTAAGCTAATGTAGAGCCACAGGGATAGCAACAACGATAGGCTGGTCTGAACTAACTAAACGCAAGCGGGCTGCGCCACACACATACCCAAGTAGGAGAACCCGTAAGGCGAAAGTTCAGGAAGTCCAGCGAGAGGTAATCTGTACAGGTTATCCAGCGGATAGGGCCGCAACTGATGGCAATCTGGCGGAGAGAGCCACACAAAGAGGATCCAGGAAGGACAAGAGGAGAGACCCGCAGAACACATAGGATACGAGATAAGAGACACGAAACAGGAGACAATACTACCGCGACAGCGTAGTGAAGAGTGGTGGTTATAAAGAGCTCCTCCCAGCTGTACACGGTTAGATGATTAACAAGGCGCAGGTGAGGCCGCGGCCATCTTTTTCCCGAAAGGGATTGTGGGCAATGTAGTCCAACTCGCCCACAGCGAAAATCCTAGGTCCTGGCCGCGGCTCATAGCGCAATGTACATAAACATGTACGTACATGTAGAGTTTGTATTCATTTACGCAAATTTGAGAAATAGTCCATGATTGATGATTGTTTCTGTGACGCAAAGGATAACAAAGATAGCTTGTAAATGTATAAGATATCGTATATACAGTTTATTAAACTCCTCGAGTTATGATGAATTCAACTTACGATGGATTTGTGGAGTAGTGTCCATTTCAGGGCACTCTTACTCCCACAGATACAGGGAAGAGGGATCATGCTGGTGCTGCAGCCCCCTCCCCTCAGTTAGACTAATATCTAACTGAAATTAGACAGCATTTCAAATGGAAAATTAATTTAAATAATCAAAACTATATTAGTTGCATGAGCTGGGTGTGTGTGTGTGTGTGTGTGTGTGTGGCAGGAAAGTGAGTTGGGTGGCATATGGTGGAGCAGCATCCAGAGATTGCTAGTCAGCATGGTTTCATTAGCTTTGACTGTAATAGGCTCTATCTGGTGGATTTACAATGCATTATGCATCACGAAGCCCTGCAGCTGGAATTACTTCAGTGGCATCACACCTTCGCCCCTCACTCTCCTGCTCGCCTTCTCTCTGCTCTCGCTTCATTTCTTCTCCCTTCTCTTTTCTTTCTCTATCTGCAGGATCCAGCTGCCAGCTGCACAGCGGCGTGGTGTTTGAGCAGCTGGTCCACTTGAGAGCACTCCTTTAGACCTTTTAGGAGGCCTCAGATTTAAACATACAATGTGCCTTAGAACATTACCAGAAAGTCTGCTTATTAAAATAAGTTTGATCAATAGATTAATGAAAACTTGATGTGTCACATTACCAGCGCCAATCACACAGTCATAACTGATCATGTCAGTTAAGCTTTAAAATAAACAGTTGTTTACAAAAATATGATGCACTGAAATTACACTAAAGTTTTGTTCAGGTTTGAAAATTAAATCAAGAATGAAGCGGTGGGGAAGTTACAGTGGGGCAAAAAAAGTATTTAGTCAGCCACTGACTGTGCAAGTTCTCCTACTTAGAAAGATGAGAGAGGTCTGTAATTTTCATCATAGGTACACTTCAACTACAATTTTCTTCCTGGTGGCCTTCGACAGCTCTTTGGTCTTGGCCATGGTTGAGTTTGGAGTCTGACTGTTTGAGGCTGTGGACAGGTGTCTTTTATACAGATAACAAGGTCAATCATTAATACAGGTAATGAGTGGAGGACAGAAGAGCTTCTTAAAGAAGAAGTTACAGGTCTGTGAGAGTCCAGAAATCTTGCTTGTTTGTGGGTGACCAAATACTTATTTTCCACCATGGATTTACAATTAAAATTCTTTAAAAATCCTACAGTGTGATTTCCTGTATTTTTTTGTCTATCTCATAGTTGAAGGGTACTATGTGAAACCTATGATGAAAAATTACAGACCTTCTCATCTTTCTAAGTAGAAAGAACTTGCACAATCAGTGGCTTGACTGCATAATTTTTTGCCGCACTGTAAGTGTTAGTTTCATGTTGTTTGATATAACTTGACAGAAAGATGATTTTTTGGGAGTATGTATGTATCAGTATAGAAAGAAATTCAAGCAGTTTTGTGTATAAGACCAAATACGCTTGGTGTAGCGTATTGTAAATAAGAGTCTGGACAGAATAATACAGCTTTGCTTGAGCTTTATAGTTGCTGCAGCAGATCTTGGAGAGTGGGAGTCTCTGGATTTCCAGGTTCACTGCAGCAGGTGGTGCACTTAACTCCAGATGAAGCAGGGTAGTGAATCAGGATCTTGCAGCAATATATGTGAACATTCTCGCTTGACGGCGATATACTAATTTGTCCTAAACACATGTTTAGATCGCTTGATTTATAGGTTTCCTTTGAATCATCTGGTTCTCTTAGCACTGGCCTGTCTGTCCTAGGTGAACGTCTGCAGCACTCGGTGTACTCTGCTGTGTTTCTTTAATTATTTCCTGGGGCAGATCAGCGGCAGATGCTGCCTTTGGCAAGTGGGCTGAGCGAAAGAGAAAGTGAGAGAGCCAGGGCGATGATGAGAGAAGGTGCCAAACAGCGGAGTTGTGTGGATGAGTCAGATCAGCGTCTGTTTGTCTCTCTCTCTTCGTCGAGAAGCTCATCCCACCCTCTCACTCGGCCCTCTCACTTCATCTAAAAATGGCGCTCGACTGTAAGTCGGGCACATGACAGCAGCCTGTCAGAAACCCCTACCACGTCTAATCCCTCACGCGCATTCCAATAACTGACTGCGCAGCGGCTTCCTGGAAGAGCGCGGCCCAACTTGATGTGACACTAACGCGTTTATGTCGGAGTAATAATCACATTATGTTCCTCCAGTCTGCCCCCCAAGGCAGACATGGCCAGACATCCTCTGTAATGAGTTAACAACAGCGTCTCGGAGACACACTGAGAGGTGTAATGCACTGACCTTCAGCGCAAGACGAGTCCACAGACGATACCTGGGCAGTTTATTACGCTTTCTTTGCGTTAGTGTAAACAAGTATAGTCAATATTGATGTTTTCAAGGTTGCCGGGTGTGAGGAGGAACGCTTCGTTGTGTCTCAGATCAGGTTTTGTTGCCTAAACACCTGACAAGCGAAGGCGTTTTACAGTCCGTATTGACGTCTAGATGTCTAGATGCAGCTGCACTGTGGATTAAGTCGAGTAAGTATTACTGTCATGCCTTTTATATACTCCTAAACAGTGAGACGTGATGTTCCTCCAGGACCATGGTGCAACATACAAACAGGCATACAGTACAACATACATCATAAATGTATATAAAACATCATCAGATTTTCACACAAGTCCTAAAAGTAGATAAAGAGAAACCAATTGGGGTGACACAATGGCTCGATGGGTAGCACTGACACCTCACAGTGAGGAGGTCCTGGGTTCGATCCCGTGTGGAGTCTTCCCTGTGTCCACATAGGTTTAGTCCGGGTGTGCAGCAGTTTCCTCCCACAATCTAAAGACATGCTTCAGGTTAATTGATTACGCTGAAGTGGTACAAGTGTGTGTACACCCTGTCTACGGTTGTTCCTGCCTTGCACCGTATGCTGCCATGCAACAGCTTTTCCCCAACCCTGTCCAGGATTAAGTAAAAAAGAAAGTTAATGAATGGGTGATGAGAACCCAGCTGAGTAATGTCTAATGTCCTCTGTGTTACCTCATATTTATACTCCACTTTGACTGCTTAAAAATTCCTTAATACTCAGGCGCACTTCAGAAATTTACATAGCTAAGGCAGCATTCTTCAGTTACATGACGTTAATAATAATTTGTAGGGATGCCAATAATTGTGGCACATGGTTTTGTTAAAATGACTCTTTTCTAAGAATTAATATATGTTTGTTTTCTCATTCTCGGTTGGAAGGCCAGTGACTCATGCAGGTCACCATAGTGGTGGGATAATCAATTGCTACAAGATCATCTCAGCACTAATTTTCCAATATTTCCACTTTCAAAGAATTGTACAGTACTGTGCAGAAGTCTTAGGCCACCATTAGATATGTTGTTTTAGCAGTGGTATAATGACCATATATAACATATTGTCGATGATTGGAACCAAAAACTTGGATTTGTCACTCCATAATACTCTTTTCCACTGATCTTCATTCCAGTCTTTGTGAGCTTTAGCATATCTTAGCCTTTTCACCTTGTTCTTTTTACAAAAAAGTGTTTCTTGGCTGCTGTTTGTGATTTTTGTACTTTTTTTTAATACCGCATACAAATTTCCTATATTTTCTGCTTGTATTCTAATAAAGAAATTATATATGCTCATTATACCATTACTAAAACAATAGTATATCTAACCTAATGGTGTCCTAACACTTTTGCACGGTACTGTACTTCCATTAAACAACACATCTGGTAGCTGCTTTTATCCAAAGTGAGTTACGATAGAGCTGGACAGTTGAGGGCTGAAGCAGGGGTGAAAGTAGTTTTCAATTCTTGCTGATAATACTACCACAACTTTCATCACTTCATATAGTTCACCTTCCCTCGGTCATGCATTCTTGAAAAAATAAAATTTGAAGCTCTTTACATTGCATATATTTTTTTGCATCTCTGACTTTTCTTTTTTTAACGTTTGAATAATTTTTCTCTGCATTATTTTTTTTTCGTGTGTTCTTGGCGTTCTTCAACAAAGGCTAAAAGACTTTAGGCTTATCTTTCATAATAGTATAAGCCTATATGCTATTCTATTCTATACAGTGGTGCTTGAAAGTTTGTGAACCGTTTAGAATTTTCTATATTTCTGCATAAATACGACCATCATCACATTTTCACACAAGTCCTAAAAGTAGATAAAGAGAACCCAGTTAAATAAATGAGACAAAGCTATTATAATTGGTCATTTATTTATTGAGGAAAATGATCCAATATTACATATTAGTGAGTGGCAAAAGTATGTGAACCTCTAGGATTAGCAGTTAATTTGAAGGTGAAATTAGAGTCAGGTGTTTTCAATCAATGGGATGACAATCAGGTGTGAGGGGGCACCCTGTTTTATTTAAAGAACAGGGATCTATCAAAGTCTGCTCTTCACAACACGTTTGTGAAGTGTATCACGGCACGAACAAAGGAGATTTTCTGAGGACCTCAGAAAAAGAGTTGTTGATGCTCATCAGGCTGGAAAAGGTTACAAAACCATCTCTAAATAGTTTTGGACTCCACCAATCCAACAGTCAGACTGATTGTGTACAAATGGAGGAAAATTCAAGACCATTGTTACCCTCCCCAGGAGTGGTCGACCAACAAAGATCACTCCAGAGCAAGGCGTTGTATGTAATAGTTGGGCGAGGTCACAAAGAAACCACAGGGGTAACTTCTAAGCAACTGAAGGCCTCTCTCACATAAATGTTACAGGAAACGTTTTAGTTGCAGTTATTGCTGCCACAGGGGGGGGGGGGTCACACCAGATACTGAAAGCAAAGGTTCACATACTTTTGCCACTCACTAATATGTAATATTGGATCATTTTCCCTCAAATAAATAAATGACCAAGTATCATATTTTTGCCTCATTTGTTTAACTGGGTTCTCTTTATCTACTTTTAGGACTTGTGTGAAAATATGATGGTTTTAGGTCATATTTATGCAGAAATATAGAAAATTCTAAAGGTTTCACAAACTTTCAAGCAACTACTGTATATGTCTGCCTGCAAAAACCCCATAATACTGGATATTCAGCTGCAGCACGGGAAGCTAGCGCTAAACGTAACTTGCAGTAAGAAAACGGCAGCTGGGACAGTTCAGAAACAATTCTGAACAACTTAGCAATTAATATGGAGATGACATTAGTAGATGTATTTTCTTGCTGAAAGTCCGACTGCGACTTGTTTGAATGTACCAGTTGCTCTCACCTCTTTCCAGTATGGCGTACCGGTCTACTTTCACTCCTGCGCTGAAGGCACAACCTTGGATATTCGGTGTAGCTGGAATCTGAACTCATAATAAGAGTCTTAACCACTAAGCTACCAATGAGCCCTCATGGGCTAATAGTTAAAGTCAGTGTTAGCTATAGCTAATTAACCCCTAATACATTTTACTGAGCCATCTTACTAAAGCATCCCACTAATTCTGGAGCTTCATGTGTAGATAAAAAGAGGCATCATGGCTTGATGATAGACACCTGGCAAGATCACTAGGGTATTAGCTTTGGTAAAATGGATTTTGGTGTAGCGTTAGTCCGAGACTCCACTAGAAGAGAACCACCCCTGGAGGTATGGTACATTAGGAAGAAGAACTGCTGGAGTGTTCCTTTAACTCGTTGCTATATTTGCTCAGTTTCCTTTCTATGCAGCACCTCATACCCTGATGAGTGAACACAGTTTTATCAAATCGAGATTCCCACCCCTATTATCCTCATGACCGAGGAAGAAGACCTCAATTACATGCGTGATTGACATGCACGGGCCCTCCAACCAAACAGGAGTGCAGAGTAATAATACATACACTTGCTGGATCACTTTGCTTTATATAAACCTGAGTTAGCAAAGGGAATTTGCACGATGCATTTAGCCACAAAGTAGGGCATAATGATGCTGTGGTGGCCTAGTGGTTAAGTTACAGGACTATGGACCAGATGGTCCAGAGTTCAAATCCCACCTCTGCCAAGCTGCCACTGTTGGGTCCTTGAGCAAAACCCTTAACCCACAATTGCTTGGATTATTAGACTGTATCAGTTGTAAGTTGCTCTGGATAAGGGCGTCTGCTAATTGCTGTAAATGTAAATATAGTGGAGAGAACGGTAGTTTGAATGGTCAGAAAGCAAACACAGGTTATTTTTGCAGTCATTTGTGTTTATGCACACTGAGTGCCAGGGTTTCCAGCTTGTGAGAGTTGTGCATACTGGGACTGCTTCTAGGAGAATGCCATCATTACAGATGCTCTTAAGAGAGTCATATTTATCACAGACTCTCCCCACGAACCACCTTCAGGTCTCGCCGTGTGCCCATTCTGGAAAGTGCAGAGAAATCAGTGCAGTGCACCTGTTTTCAGTGGACAGGATGTTCTAGAGAGACTTGCATAACATTCTGTACAGCATTTATTTTTATCTTTCCCTGACATATGGAGAATATTCGAGGCCGGGTTTATGGACTACCTTGAACTAAATTACACTGTGACTGATGACCCCTCCCCTCTCATTTAAAATCCCTTTCAGTCCAGGCCTATGTTCGATATGTCTTTAAGAAAACAGCTTGCTGGGGTTTGTGGACCTCTGCGTATTCCTCTCGCCCCCGCTGAGCCGCTAGGAGGGTTCCTTTCAGAAAATGTTGATGTTGTTTTCAGCCTAAGAGGCCTGCGTCGGCATAAACACCTTAATTGCGAGGATTACGTGAGATTTCGAAGCGCTAAACTGCCCGTCTCAGCAGAGTTTCTGCCATCGGAATGACCAAAGCTTACTAGCCTTGTCACATTATGTCAAGTGAGGGTAGTAATCGATGTGAAGTATCTGTAACAAAGCAAGGACAGAGCAGGTCTTAAGCTACAGGCATGTACACAGAGATTTAGGAGGACATGGGCTAAAAATACGAAAATTAAAATGGGGCACATACCTCATATCCTTGCTGTTAGCACGCTGACATTAGAATTTCTTTCTAACATGGGTCATGTTCAAAGTCTACTGAAACATTATTTGTTGAAGCAAAGAAAAAAAGTACTCGGTATTCTACTTAGAGCAAATGTCATTAATCAGCATGTTTGCCGCCTGAATATTTCCAGTAACGATTCTGGGCTAGACAGGCTTTCATATGCCTCATGGAGCAAATGTGGACATCAAACTTGGCTGACTGACTATATTTGGAGTAAAATTGTGTAATAGATTTTCTTGCTGAATCATTTCCTTTACAAGAGCACTTGGGTGTTGTGGCAGTCCTAATACGTTAGTGAACCAGTTCGATTCCAAGGGTGGCCTTCCAGCGTGTCGGACATCCAACACATTTACATTTATATCATTTAGAAGACACCCTCATCCAGAGTGACTTACAGTCTTACAATCCAAGCGATTGTGGGTTAAGGGCCTTGCTCAAGGACCCAACAGTGTCAGCTTGGCAGAGGTGGGACACAACTGGCAGGTATGCGGTCTGTGCCTGAGGGAGGGGAGGCCGGATGGAGGTACAGGTACTGTAACAGCCACCCCTGTCGTGCCTGCAGTGTACTAATGTCTAGTACATGATTAAGCCTAAGCCCTGTAAAATATCCTTTACAGTGACTGAAAAAGTATTTCATTAAACAAAGGTGAAGCTTATTTGTTAATGTGCACACCAGAAGTCAAAGTTTGAACCCACATAATATATAAAATATGGAGTCCACCTCTGCCAAGCTGCCACTGTTGGGTCCTTGAGCAAGGCCCTTAACCCACAATTGCTTGGATTGTAAGACTGTATCAATTGTAAGTCGCTCTGGATAAGGGCGTCTGCTAAATGCTGTAAATGTAATGTAAATCTAAATATTACATCCGAAACAGGGGTGTGAGGAGGTATGTATGGAGTTTGTTCCCCTTTCCCACCATTTTTGGCATTAGGCATTGAATCTACTTTGCAAGCCAGCCAAGTTCTATATTAAAATTTCTAAACCATTTACTTATGGACTTTTTATAGCAGGGCAGGGCAGAAAGTTGATGGACTGACTTGAAAACCTATGAATGTGTCATATTAAGGTATTCAGTACAACTGCCACTCATTGTCTGGATATTTTATGACTGTATGCTTCCTATTATGAACATGTTAGCAGTGAGTGTGACTGAAATAAAAGAGATCAATCATGGGGGGCTGCTGTATTTTCAGTGTTAAAACATTATGTCTAAACCATAAACTTTCTACGTTTTAAGCAGCTTATCAGAGACAAACTTCTGTTAAAAAAAAAAACAGCAAAAAATGACTCCTTACTATATTTAAGGGTGTTAGGATTCAATTTAGAAGTGCTTGACCACTTGTGATCTTAAACCCACATTTAGCATGTTGCTGTTATTTTTTTATTCACTACAGTACAGTCTTTTATGGTTGCAAAGGATTTTTTTTTAGCAGCACGTTTCTGGTCCACGCAAACGTCAACACTGGTGGCCCCAAAGTTTCCTGTGACTCCCTGCAGAATTTCTCTTGTTGCGACAGTGATACAGCAACATGAAAGCAATACAAAAGGCTTTTATATTTGAGATTCAGGATTATTTCAACACTTGGAAATAAATCGTTAATAAAAAACTGGGTTCGTAGAGGTTCTCAAATCGTTTCAAGTCTTATAGACTAAGTCCAGTTCCAAGTCCAAGACACTGATGGTAGTCAAAGTCGAGTCGCGATTCTTTATTGATATTGTCCAGTTGAGTCGCAGGTCACCAAATTTGTTACTCGAATCACACTCGAGTTCAAATCATGTGACTTAAGTTCACACCTCTGTGTTTTACTGTTTCCTGGATTCCTGACAGTGTGGAGCTTAAGGGTCAGGATATTAAAAGGACTACAATTTAAAAAACTTTGCTTAAACAGTGGTGCTTGAAAGTTTGTGAACCCTTTAGAATATTCTATATTTCTGCATAAATATGACCTAAAACATCATCAGATTTTTCATCAGAAGTCCTAAAAGTAGATAAAGAGAATCCAGTTAAACAAATGAGACACAAATATTATACTTGGCCATTTATTTATTGAGGAAAATTAAACCAATATTACATATTAGTGAGTGGCAAAAGTATGTGAACCTCTAGGATTAGCAGTTCATTTGAAGGTGAAATTAGAGTCAGGTCTTTTCAATCAGTGGAAGAATACTTTTGCCACTCACAAATTGTAATATTGGATCATTTTCCCTCAATAAATAAATGACCAAGTATAATATTATTGTCTCATTTGTTTTTAACTGGTCTGTTTATCTACTTTTAGGACTTCCTTAAAAATCTGATGTGTTTTAGGTCATATTTATGCACAAAGATAGAAAATTCTAAAATGTTCACAAACTTTCTGTAATGAGCACAACTGAGACTTTATGATGAATATGTGTTCATTATGTTTAGCAGTATATCGACAGTATAACGTGGCCCTTGGGTGTGGAAAAAATGTCCCAATATAAATGGACCATATCAATTACTTTTTAAACCCACTATCTATATCCCCAGCTAGATAAACGTATTCCAAGTGGATTTCCGGATCATCTTTATATCCCTGTGTCCATGCCAGGAGGGCACATTGTACATCTGAGGGCATTGCCGATCTAATCTAAAGCTGATCGTATATTTGACCTTTCCTGAATGACTGCTTGACTTTCACCGATAGACTCCATCTCTCTTTCTTCCTGTCCTTAAGAGGAGTGAGTTCAATGGAAGAAATGGCGTGCGCTGAAAAATGATTATCTAGCAGAGGCTGAATAATGGCTTTGTGAAAGAGAGCTGTAAGCCCCTGCAATGAAGAGAAGGGGGAGGAGAAATCAATGAGAAAGAGGGAAGGCTCTGTCATGTTAATTAGCCAATTCTCCAACACTCTCATAAAGCTGCCTTGGACCAGCAACGGCGAAAACATCTCAACTTCATTTCCTCTCACGCCGTACAGGCAGCGTTCCTGATCTTATTAGACCGCTATGCTTACTGTAGATGTAAGAAATGCCTTGTGCAATATGAGCTGTCTTGAGTCGGAGGGGTTCGGGGAAGCTACATGGCAAACACTGGTTGGTTTGGGTTAGGAAACACGCCAACTTCCTCTTCTTCCCAGCGCAGTAATTACTCATGCAGATTACATATTTATGCAGGAATCCACTTGATGTGAAACGATAATATTGTGAATATGTATGATGAATATTGCCAAAAATGTAGGATGCAATGCCGCGCTGGAGCCATTATGCCTGGCTGTTTGTCTGTGTGCGGAAAAATCTACAAGTCTGCCCCTTTCATATGCAAATAGCTACCGTGCAATGTAGAAATGAAGCCTCTTTAAGTAAACAACATGTAATACGGGGATCATCCAAACTAAAGAGACAAAGTAGAGATCTAGGTTGGAGATGTCTGAGATTTATTTATATTTTGGGGGGATTTTTATTTACAGTTAGAGATACCACAGGTTTGGACTGCAGTTTTCTGTAATTATTAATTCAGTAGGTTTCTGTAAGATGAGGTGCATTATGAGCGGTTGAGCAAATCTGAGACCACAATCATTACTTATAAATATTTATTTAGTGTACAGAATGGAAATGCATGCAGCCTTGGTGGCTCAGTGGGTTGAGCTAGCTGCTGGACATTTCAGAGGGCATGGGTCCAATGCTATATGGGGCTTGCAAAATGAAGGTCGCATGGTGCATTTACAGATAAATGCCTGTCTACTGTGTTGACTCCTAATGGGAGCAGCCAAAAGATGATCACGCACCCAGGAAATATAATACAGTGTAATAATGTAAAATGTAAAAATGTACAGGTGAGCACCATTTAACGACCATCCAATCAACATCTGTTTGTTTACCAATGTCTTACCCATTATAACATGTTTTAATAGGAATGAATATGTCTTTTAACTACAGATGATGCAGCTGTAAACAGCTGGTCAAAATAAAAAAAGGTTTACAAATATTTACATTTACGGCAATTAGCAGACGCCCTTATCCAGAGCGACTTACAATTGGTACAGTCTTACAATCCAAGCAATTGTGGGTTAAGGGTCTTGCTCAAGGACCCAACAGTGGCAGCTTGGCAGAGGTGGGATTTGAACCCTGGACCTTGTGGCCCATAGTCCAGTCCAGTCCAATACTATATGTATTTTAACTGCCATAAATAATATTTCTCATACTTTAATGTTTTGTTTACATATTTTGTATTGAATGTTTTTCATGACTAATGATTTACTTTGAATTAATGTGCGTAAGTGGGAACTACACTACAGTCTGTGTTGCGCACGGACACACTTAGGTGTTGCAGTTTTCTCTGCCAAAGAGAAGAGCCATGAAATGGGGAATGTCTGAAGTAATACAGTTTAGCAATGTTTTAATTTAGCTGACAGCGCTACTTGTCAAGTGTAAAACTTCTTTCATTTGTCCGACTAAAACTAAAACCATGAGGAATATCTAAATATTAAATGCACTATTTTCACCAGTAAACTAATTATCATCAACTGTTTGTTGCTTAATAGTCATTAAATCATATTTTGTACTTAAATTCATCACTTCGGATTTGTTCAACATCTTTGGCAAAGGGAACCACGATGCACTGTGGTACATTAGTGCGTAAGTAGTGAACATCGGTTGTCCACTATATTTATGGTGCATTATGGGTAACAAAGTAGTGTACTATATAAGGCATTGATTTGTCCACTGAGAATTTGAACAACCCTACTAAATGACTGACACCCTAAATAGAACACTAAGTGTAAATATAGTAAATAAGTGTTCTATGGTAAATAGGGTGTGATTTCAGATGTACTGATGGAAAATTTTGTATCCTGCTTAACACTACAAGTGCCATGCCGGCTTAACCTACATATACTGTACCTAGAAGTGCCGAGTGCTGGTCATTTTACCTTTTCCTACTAGTAGCGCTGTGCTGGAATGACCTGCTTAAAGGATTAAAGTGTTTAAGAGGTGATATTGAATTGCTGTTCGGGAAATTAGTGTTTCTTCTAGTGGACTCATTCCCTCTTGGTTGTGTGCAGCCAGCGAAGTATGTTTATTTATGTTTATATTCCATCGTACGCATTTATATTTTGGTCCTACAGCATGTTTGATTGTTAATGTGTGCTTGTAACTGAAGTTTGTTTGTTTATTTGTTCATTTAACATCATTCTTCAGCATAAAAGGTTATTCAGCGACAGACACAAGCTTACATCAACAGTCAAGGTTATATCAAAACTAGTCATATACATATTCTCAGCCAATTTAGTGTAATCAATTAACCAAGTGCATGTCTTTGGACTGTGGGAGGAAACCCAAGCGCACATGGGCAGGACACGCAGACTCCACATAGAAAGGACCCAGGCCACTCCACCCTGGGATTGAACCCAGGACCTTTTTGGTAAGAGGCGACGGTGCCCTCTTAGCAAAGGCATCGAGCCACGATGCCACCCACTTGTAACTGAAGAAGTAGGGACTGTGGTAAGGACTGTGGTAGCCTAGTGGTTAAGGTACTGGACTATGGACCAAAAGGTCCAGGGTTCAAATCCCACCTTTGTCAAGCTGCCACTGTTGGGTCCTTGAGCAAAGCCCTTAACCCACAACTGCTTGGATTGTAAGACTGTATCAATTGTAAGTTGCTCTGGATAAGGGCGTCTGCTAAATGCTGTAAATGTAAATGTAAGAACCATGATGTGTGTATTTACTGGACAGAGTGTTATGTATTTCAGTTCAGGCTTTGGATGCTGTGTGGATGGTAGCACAGTTTTCAGTGGCATCTCTGACGCATTTATGTAACGTTTGTACACAATTGTCTTGTGAAAATACCTTTTATATTTTCATTACAGTAGCATTACAGAAAGTAATGCGGTCGTTAAACGACCGCATAATACCTGTAATAAAGTAAAAACGTTAAAATGTAATAAAGTTAAATGATATGAGGGTTATCCCTATTAGTTTGGGTTCCTACTACCTGTTGCAGCTGGGGCGTCAATTAGTGTAACACCCACAGTGAGCACATGTAGCGGTTTCCCAGATTTAATAAAAGTATAGTGGATGCTTGTGGCTAAGGCGTGCAGATTAGCTCTCCTGCTGAGCTGTTTTATAGGTCTATAACATTCGTGAATTGTGTTTATAATACATGTAAGATGTAAATATTAACAGTGTATTTGAAAGAGATTATGGAGATGGTGTTTAATGTGAGAGAAGCTCTGACGATGTTTAGCTGAGTCACGTGTTTTTCCGACTATCGACTATAGGCATTTGGAGGGCGCTGTTTTGGCTGCATAAACTACTGTGCCTCATGCACACTTCTTTTATTCAGGTATGTTCATGTTTGTATGATTGTAATACATGTTAATTGAATGTTTGGAATCTGTGGATTTTGATATATTAATTACGTGCTATATGGTCACGAGTGTATGGAATTTTCTAAGTCATTCTTGCACACCTAGTTAGTGAGTCTGGCGTTTATATTGAGATGAATGTTGGAATGATCTGGTGAAACTCTTTTAAACACATGGGACCACAAAGATTGCAAATAAAGCGTTTTAATATACTTCAATTGTATTTTTCTACAATTTATTAAATTTATATTCTTTATTAAAAAAAGCAGACAAAAAGCATTGGCTGATGCACTAAACTGTGGGGGGGCTCCATGCAGCAAAGCTACTTTTATTCAGAATACAGTGGTGCTTGAAAAGCCGTTAGAATTTTTCTGTATTTATAATTAAATATGACCTAAAAAACATCAGATTTTCACACAAGTCCTAAAAGGTAGATAAAGAGAACCCCGTTAAACAAATGAGACAAAAAATATTTATTGGTTGCATTGATTTATTGAGGAAAAGGATCCCAATATTTACATATTAGTGAGTGGCAAACAAAATGTGAACCTTTGCTTTCAGTTATCTGGTGTGACCCTCCCTGTGCAGCAATAAATGCTACTAAACGTTTACTGTAACTGTTGATCAGTCCTGCACACCGGCTTGGAGGAAATTTTAAGCCCATTCCTCCATACAGAAACAGCTTTCAGCTTCTGGGATGTTGGTGGGTTTCCTAACAGTTTAGCTGCTCGCTTCAGGTCCTTCCACAACCATTTCCATGGATATTAAGCGTCAGGGGACTTGACTTGGCATTCCAAAAACATAACTTTACTCTTTAACCATTCTTTGGTTTAGAACGGCTTGTGCGCTTAGGGTAGTTGTCTTGCTGCATGACCCACCTTGCTCTGAGATTCAGTTAATGCATAGATGTCCTGACATTTCCTTTAGAAATCTCTGCTATTAATTCAGGAATTCATTGTCCATCAATGATGGGCAGCAGTCTTGGCCAGATGCAGCAACACAGCCCCAAACAATGATACTACCCACCACCATGTTCACAGATGGCATTAAGGTTCCGTATTGCTGGAGTGCAGTTGTTTTTCTTTCTCAAAAATAACGCTTTGCTTTTCAAACCAAAATAGTTTCTATTTGGTCTCATCCCATCCACAAAACATTCTTCCAATAAGCTTATGGGCTGTCCACGTGACTTTAGCCAAACTGCAAGACGAGCAACAATGTTTTTTGGAGAGCAGTGGCTTTCTCCTTGGCACCCTGCCATGCCACCCCATTGTTGGTCAGTGTTCTTATGATGGTGGACCCATGAACATTACCATTTAGTAAATTGAGCGAGCCTTCAAGTTGCTTAGAGTTACCGCGGGTTCCTTGGGGACCTCGCCCCAACTATTACATGCCTTGCTCTTGGAAGTGATCTTTGTTGGGGACAACCCTGGGGAGGGTACATGGTCTTGAATTCCTCCATTTGTACACAATCGGTCTGACTGTGGATTGGTGGAGTTTTTTTTCAAACTCTTAGAGATGGTTTTGTAAACCTTTTCCAGCCTGATTGAGGCATCCATAACTTTTTATTATTATTTTATTTTTCTGAGGTCCTCCAAAAAATCTTCTTTGTTTGTGCCATGTTACACTTCCACAACACATGTGTTGAAGAGCAGACTTTGGCAGATCCCTGTCTTAAATAAGTCTTTGAACTATGGCTACGCCACCCAGGAGGTCTTAGTTCTACCAAGGGGTTCTTCCTCATAACACTTAGGGGAGTTTTTCCTTGCCACTGTCGCCCGAGACTTTGCCAATTTGGGATTGGACGTAGATATTGGGAGATGATATAAAAATTATGAAGTTGCTTTGAGACAATGCTCCATTGTAAAAAGCGCTATTATAAATAAATTTAACTTGACCTTTATCATTTGGGTTTTTAAGCATAGGCAGCACAACACGTTTTGTGGGGAGCTAATTGTTAACCTTTGCTCATATCTCTAGAAATAAACAAAGATCTGCTCAATTTCCACACTGATCCAGCTGGTTTATGCGGTTTCAAATTTGCTCATTCACAGGACACTGAATTAGCAGAGCAGCGTAAGGACATTTTGAGGTAGAACACCCTGTTCCGCACAGAGTATAATGTAAAAAAAAATAAAGCAGTCAACAGGGCAGTTTACCAGACAGACCGCACACTTTATATATGTAAATGTAGCTTTTACTTTTATGTTTTAAAATTGGGGTGATGTGAGCTGAGAGGAAACGACGCCAGCTAGCATTAGTTAGCTAGCTCTGTTGGTTAACCTGCAGAGAACTTAGTGAGAGATTGTAAGTAATTAAATACACTTTTACCTTGCAAGCAGGTCTATGTAAGAGTAAAACATGCAAATCTTGTTAAGATTCCTGTCTGTTAAGACCATTAACACAGACTCCCTGTTTGTACAACTTTAAACAGGCAGGAAACCGGGAGCAGCCGATTTGAATTAAAGTTCTGTACTAAAACCACACACTTTGTAGGAAGATGGGGAGGAAAGAAAACAGTCTGTCTCATCACAGCACTCGGCCCAGCACAGATAAGAGGCTAATAGTAATTAAGCAGCATATGCAGACAACAACATGCCAACCGATTGTAACGTCACAAGCCTACGATGATGTGCAGAAATGCCAGCTTGATGTCTGACTAAATTGAGAAACTACCCAAATACAAATGTTTCCAAAGCACTAGTCTCGCGGTTGTATGTTTACAGCCTTTAGTAGAAAGCCTGAGCAACTCGCAGCTAAGCTGAACGGTTGAAGATAGAGGTACTCGAGTGGCAGCTTGGTAATGCTGGGATGAGATGTCACAACATTACATTTAGTAGTTCAGAGCATTAACCATTGAGCCATCACAAAGAGTTAAAATGACGCACTCCCTTTAACTCATGATAATTATAAAGTACAAGTAAGCTGTAAATGTGGGACAGGTTGCACATTTTGTTTACAGGTTTGGGTGGGTGGCATCTTATTTGTGAAAAATGTCAGATGACAGAGGCAAAATCCTTCATTTAGATCTTTAAAACGAGTTCCTGATGTAAAAAGTAAATGCACTTGTGTGTTTACAGAGGCGTTAAGTAACGAAGTACTTTGTTACTGCACTTAAGTATTTTTTTAGGGTATCTGTAGTTGATAATTTCTGTAAATTTACAGTGGGGCAAAAAAAGTATTTAGTCAGCCACTGATTTTGCAAGTCCTCCTGGATTTTTTTCTCATTTTGTCTCTCATAGCTGAAGTGTATCTATGATGAAAATTACAGACCTCTCTCATCTTTCTAAGTAGGAGAACTTGCACAATCAGTGGCTGACTAAATATTTTTTTGACCAATGTAACACTTTATTAGATTTCAAATGAAAAATCTGTACTTACTACATTTTTAAAACAGACTCCTCACTTTAGCTTTTATGAACCTATTTATCCGTTTTATCTATTTTTTCTTTTTTCATTTCTTTTTTCTTTTTAATTTATCTTTATATACACTGCATGGCCAAAAAAAGGTCACCACCTGAATTTACTAAGCAAATAGTAAAAAAAAAAAAAAAAAAGAGCCTCCCATCGGATAATGACTGCATTAGTGGTTATGTTTCAGCTGGCAACCCTAACTGATGCAGTGAGAAGCTTCTCATTTGTTAAACAACAATGTGGAAAGACGCACCCTGTGGTCGTGGAGATGATGTTCATCTGTTTCAGAAGGGTCAGATTGTGAAAGAGTGGTTCAGGGAGCATGAGGCATCATTTCCACACATGGATTGGCCACCACAGAGTCCAGACTTGAACCCCATTGGGAATCTTTGGGATGTGCTGGAGGAGACTTTGTGCAGTGGAACAAATCTCCCATCTCCCATACAAGATCTTGGGGAAAAATGAATGCAACTCTGGACAGAAATAAATGTGGCATTGCAGAAGCTTGTGGAAACGATGCTACAGCGAATGCGTGCTGTAATCAAAGCTAAAGGCGGCCAACCAAATATTTGCCAGGCAGTGTATAAGCAATTCTAGTCAGGCACTTTATGAAGTGCCAGTCAGAATCCTAGGTTCATACTTGGTGCATTGCAACTGGTGTGAGGGTGCAAAAATGTCGCAACTGGGGTAATTCCGCCTCTTTTTGTAGACAAAGTATTTTGTGTATTTTGGTTCCTCTTTTATGAAAATGTTTTATTCTGTTTTTGCTGTGGTTAAGATGATCCAGAGCGTATGGAGGTACGAACACAACACACCAGTATTACATTCTCTGCACTAGCTTCCCTTTTCATATAGGATTGACGCTTTTTTGCTGGATTTTCACTTTTGTCATGCTTTGCATTTTTATTTTTGTATATTTGTAGGCATTTGCGTGAGTTTTTGGGCACACTCATTCTGAGAGGAATCAGTATTAACTGCTAATCAAACATGGCTAGTAAGCAAGATGGCTGTGCAGTCACTTTAGGCTTGTACTTAATTAGTTCAACAAACAGACGATAAAATTGTTAATCACAGTTAATCGTCAGCTAAGGTTTCATGATTGTGACAGGCCGATAGTTTCCCTTAAGGAAATTCTTTAACCGTTTGGTCCCGGTCGAAGTCTCAGGATCATTAACAGTCATTTCCATCTCAGCTTCCCAGAACTGAACTGCATACAATGGGATTCTGTTCAGCTGACGTTCGCTTTTAATGCCCTTCCTTCCACAGGCACTGACTGCTTTTAAAACTGGCCTAGAGACATTTTTATTTAGGAGGTCCTTCTCGTAATGCTATAGAGTGACAAGGGTGCTTTATTTAGGTGTTTCATTATAATCTTATGGTGGTTCTTTTTTATGCTTTCATTATTGTGACGAGTACCTTTGTAGCACTTTGAGGTTTTAATCTAAATGAAAGGTGCGTCATATATTAAATTCGTTATTATTATTTACTTGTATTACTTTTAATTATTTTTCTCATTTTAACGCTGTTTTTCCTGGTGAGAACCACAGGGGTTTTGGAACCTTTCACAAGTGGCCGCAAGGCACCACTGGGACTTGAAATTGAGTCCTTGCCGTGGTGGCTAGGGAGTTAGTCTGACTTTACGAATGCCTAAAATAGAAACCTTGATGATTTGCTTACATAATTTAAGGCTCAAAATGTTCAAATCATTGGACTGTAAGGAGTTA
>JAJAGP010003756.1:0-65276 GCA_025084515.1 Ancistrus triradiatus | reverse complement strand
AAAGGGGACAGGACGACTGATCCGTGTTAAGGGAAGAATGAACGGGGCCATGTATCGTGAGATTTTAAGCCAAAACCTCCTTCCATCAGTGAGAGCATTGAAGATGGAACGTGGCTGGGTCTTCCAACCTGACAATGATCCCAAACACACCGCTCGGGCAACGAAGGAGTGGCTCCGTAAAAAGCATTTCAAGGTCCTGGAGTGGCCTAGCAAGTCTCCAGATCTCAGCCCCGTAGAAAATTTGTAGAGGGAGTTGAAAGTCCGTGTTGCCCCTAAACATCACTGCTCTAGAGCAGATCTGCATTGAGGAATGGGCCAAAATACCAGTTACAGTGTGTGCCAACCTGGTGAAGACTTACAGGAAATGTTTGACCTCCGTCATTGCCAACAAAGTTTATGTTACAAAGTATTGAGTTGAACTTTTGTTTGTGACCGAATACTTATTTTCCACCATAATTTACAATTAAATTTTTTTTTAAATCTTACAATGTGATTTCTTGGATTTTTTTTTCTCATTTTGTCTCTCATAGCTGAAGTGTACCTATTATGGCAATTACAGACCTCTCTCATCTTTCTAAGTAGGAGAACTTGCACAATCTGTGGCTGACTAAATACTTTTTTGCCCCACTGTATGTGGAAAAAACATCCAAACTCCACACAAGCTGCAGATGGGTTCGGACTCGAACTTTATAAAGATTTTAGCCGAAACGTTTTGTAAATGAACCTCTAATTCAGCGTAATTATGGTGTTTTCAGAGATGAAACTTTTTTTTTTTTTTAAGTGAAGACATTCTAGTTATTTACAACCAATGTACATGTTTGCGTCTCAGTGTGCATGGATACAACATAGTAAGGGAACAGAATGAACAAATGAACCCAGTTTAGTTTAGTTTATTTGCACAATTTAAAATACTTATAAGAAACAGTAAGATCATAATGTAACAGCAAGAAAAATATCAAATAACCTAAATAAGATCAACATAAAACGTAAAGCAAAAACATGATTTTCATGTCTGTCATGCAAGTATGTGAAGTTAATAGATACTTAAGTTTGTTAAATTATATAGGTTTATACACCTGTATTAACACCTAAACAATAATAATGATATATGTCAAAATAAATGAAACAAATAATACAGATATACAGACACCAATACATAGTTACAATATGGTTGGTAAATGGTCTATTAAACGTCTTGTACTGTTTGATAGAAGAACATTTTTTGCCCGGTGGGAAAACTTGTTCCATATTTTAGTACCCTAAGTCTTATTGAAAATTGATCTCTGCAAGGATGATGATCTGATTATTGACAAGCCGAGTATGGATGAACCTCTGAATTTGTCATAAAATAATTCTTGAACTACTCTGGTATATTCTCTTCACTTATATATGTTATAAATATATGTTCTCCTGAGACTTCCACAATTTCACATGGGCAATTGAAAACTTGGTAACATGCCGAACATCATTCTCGTTGTCCTTCCCGATGTTAAACGTTTACACTAAGTGGAATTCCACATGGGTGCTTATCTTCGGTTCAGATTACACTTTGCATGTAAATTGAGATTTGTATCAGATTGTTGAGTTTAGCGTGCATATAAACAGTCAAAGATTTAATTTGGATTGACAAAAATCTCTGCATGCAAATGTAGCAAGTTTGTGAAGCTTCTTTCATTACGACCACTGACAGTAGCCTCATGCTGCTGCCTACACCTGCCTGAGAAAGTGTCTCCCAGTTGGTGCTTTTAACAGCCATGTTGATGCTTTATTAGTTCAGGACAGCATGTCTGCAATCAGCTATTCTGTTGAGCCACTGTTTTTGAACAAGACAGGGAAGAGATTCTGCAAGTCTGAGCACATACACTTTAGTGGTGTGTCAGTGTGTATTTTTATTATAGGCAGCCCACAGCTGCCCATGTGAAATAAAGCCAGTGTTTTCTTTCATTACCTATGACCGGGGACTGTAGCATTATTGGTTAAGGCCAGTGATTCATGCATACAGCTGAAATCATTTATGAGGAGATTAGATTAAATGTGGCTCAGATCCCAAACTGGATTATGTAATAAAACTCTGCAGCCAGGGAAGACTGCTGAATCAGGTCCTGCCAATCACGCAGGCTTGAGGATTAAAGGACACAATCTATTTTTCTTTTTCTTGCCAGAATAGTTTCCTTTTGTATGTTATTCAGCAAATATTTTTCAATTTGTCCAGGCACCTTCAATTCTTTTTATCAGCAGGTTTCTGACCTCAATGATAAATCTGTAATTTTAAGCAGAATTAGTCATTTCCAACATTAATAACACTCAGAAATGACTAGAGTGCCGAGGTTGTGCCTATTGCAGGTCAATTAGCTCTAGAATTATGGCGCTCTTGGTAAAAATTGGTAAAAAGGTAATGAAATGTTTTTATTTTTGTAATTTGCCATTTGAATGACACATAATTGTAAAAATGATTTTATTATTAATACCTCATATGACTAGTTAGTGTCTCTGGAGTAAGGGTGTGCGATATGTATGTATATTTTCTTTTCAGCGGCTGACATTTTATTTCATCTTTAGAAATAGTATGTTTCCTTACCAACACAACAGCTGAGTCTTATTCCATAATGATGAGATTGAATAATACAGAGCAAGGAAGCTGAGACCAGTCCTTAATAGAGTCTGTCCAGATTCTCAAGTGTCCTCACTTGAGGACTGTTATGTTCAGGACTGTTACCCCAGTAAATATGCTCCAGGGAACGTTATAAGATAACATGCGTCTTGCATTGATAGCATAAGGTAGTGCTGTTCGAGAACATTGCATGTCTTGATTTGAAAGTTTTCTGCTATGTTTTATGCCCTATTGAAAAATAGGCTATGCGGTATTTGTGCTTGATTTTAACTTACAAAAAAAGCCACACTAACTGGTTCAGGAAGAGACAAGAAGCTGTGTATGTGTTTACTGCTGAACTGTCACCTCTTATTTGTTGTGACTTTAATTGTATTATTTACTTATTATTTCATCTGATATGCCTCATCATGCTTGGTCTGTGATCACCAAGCTCTATTTGCCTTACAGCCCTCTGCCAGTTTTCATTTCTGATACATCTCAACATTTCTTGCCTTTGATATTGAGGTAAGAGACGTGGCATGTGTGTGAAGACAGGTAGACACCTAAGAGTAACAATGCCTATGTCCATATGGCAGCAAATTAGATCACATTATTCAAGGACGATAACTGAAGCTGAACTATGTCAATCTCCAGTGTGTTTACCAGTGACCAGTCGCTAACATTTCACTGCTGCCTGGGGAAATCCACACTTATAGGTCAGAAAAAGGGTGTTCCACTGAAAGCTTGTCCATAGGGGTGCTGGGGCACTACCCGTGTCATGTTAAATAATATAAAATCAATAATACAAACACGTTGAGAAGAAGTTAATTATATACAGTGGTGGGAAAAAGTGTTTGCCCCCTTCCTGATTTAATATTTTATTGCATGTTTGTCACACTTAATTGTTTCAAAACATCAAACCAATTAAAATATTAGTCAAAGACAACACAAGTAAACACAAAACGCAGTTTGTAAATGAAGATTATTATTATTAAGGGATTAATACATTGTTAAAACATAACTTAACTATGGTTTATCTCACCTGAGTTCACTGTCTCTAGCCACACCCAGGCCTGATTATTGCCACACCTGTTTTCAATCAGGACATCACTTAAATAGGACCTGCCTGACAAAGTGAAGTACACCAAAAGATCCTTAAAAGCTACACTTCATGCAGAGACCCAAAGAAATTAAGGAACAACTGTGAAAGAAAGTAATTGAGATCTATCAGTCTGGAAAGGGTTATAAAGCCATTTCTAAAGCTTTGGGACTCCAGCGAACCACAGTGAGAGCCATTATCCACAAATGGTGAAGACATGGAACAGTGGTGAAACTTCCCAGGAGTGGCTGGCCTACCAAAATTACCCCAAGAGCGCAGCGACGACTCATCCTAGAGGTCACAAAAGACCCCACAACAACATCCAAAGAACTGTAGGCTTCACTTGCCTCGGTTAAGGTGTTCATGCCTCCACCATAAGAAAGAGACCGGGCAAAAATGGCCTGCATGGCAGAGTTCCAAGATGGAAACTACTGCTGAGCAAAAAGAACATTAAAGCTTGTCTCAATTTTTCCAGAACACATCTTCATGATCCCCAAGACTTTTGGGAAAACATTCTGTGGACTGACGAGACAAAAGTTGAACTCTTTGGGAGATGTGTGTCCCATTACATCTGGTGTAAAAGTAACATAGCATTTCAGAAAAAGAACATTATACCAGCAGTAAAATATGGTGGAGAATGTCCAGCCATCTGTTCGTGACCTCAAGCTGAAACGAACTTGGGTTCTGCAGCAGGACAATGATCCAAAACACAGCAGCAAGTCCACCTCTGAATGGCTGAAGAAAAACAAAAAACACTTTTTCACACCACTGTATTGCAACATAATTATGAAAACTATTTAATCATTCTGGTACTGATGATAGCACTTATTTAAAAAAAAACTGTATTTGCTTAATTTCTGTGCCACTACACACAGTAGTGTATAGTTCGTATGGCACTGGCCCTACTTTAATCGGGGGCCTATCAGGCATTGGTATCAGCTGCTGCCGTGTTGCCAAGTTAGGGATTTTGTAGCTAGATTTAGTGTCTTTTCAGACCCCTGTAGTGAGATGTTTTCAAAAAAATCGAGTAGTAGGAAATCTAGTGACTTTTTTGTAAACCATAGTTATTTCCCGCAGCTCTCTCTCCACAACTCCTCTGCTCCAGAACACAGAGCATCATATATTTAGTGCATGGCAGCTCACACAGACGTGAATGAGTATAGCGCATAGTTAAATGCCATTTTGTGAATTTCAATGCGTTAATCAATATGTACGCACTGTTGTTCTTTTAAAATATGCACATAGTTCTTTTGGTTTATCCTGGACAGAGAGTAAGAGAGATGTAAAGAACTGATATGGTCTGATATTAGCCAGTACATTAGCAGTACCAGTCTTTCACACAGTTGTAATGTCAGTAACATAGAGGTTGAAGAGGGATGCTTTTCTGACCATGGGTTTGTTTATTCCCTGCCCACAGAACGCCTGGGTATTGCTATCATATTTTGAATTATTTCAGTGTGCAAAATTTTTCTGATAATTTTATAAATAATGCTGCAACTAATACCATTAGAGCTGCATCATTTCAGATGAATGCAGAGGAACAAGTTAACATTTTTTTTATTCTCCATATTACATTTCCGGCTTATGTTCTGCCACTGACCAAAAACACTGCAGTTTTTAATTAGTTTGAGTTCATTTCACTATGGTTCTTCCAAGACAATTTAATTCCTATGTAACCAGCTATATCACGAGATGTAGTTATTCTCCATTTCTTAAAAGAGACCTTTTACATTTGACAGGCGTTGGTATTTATCTATTATTAATAATTGCTTAACCTCTTTCTAAGTTTGTTCCTGTGTGTTTCAAACATGCAATAGTTCAGCCACCCCATAAAAATCTAACCTGGTTACAAAAGTTCTTATTAATTTTATAGGATTTTAGCAGATGCCCTTATCCAGAGTGACTTATAACTGATACAGTCATACAATCCAAGCAATGGTGAGTTAAGGGTCTTGCTTAAGGACCCAACAGTGGCAGCTTGGCAGAGATGGGATTTGAACCCTGGACTCATTTGGAAACAACCTTCCTTTCTCAGCTATGACCCTATTTGAATAAACATGATATTCATGAAATTTTTCCATCTGGTTTTCATAGCTTAGAGTTTGTTTTACTACAAGTACCAAGTGATATTTTTTTGCCATGGAATCTGTTAACTATGCTGTTCTAATGTTTTTAGACCTCAGTGCTGCTTTTGAGACCACTGACCACAACATTCTTATTGAACGGCTTGAATGTACGTTTGGGCTTCAGGGGACTGTTGTTCATTGGTTCAAAACTTACATCTGTGGCAACTGTTTTTCATCTGTTACTTCTGTATGTTATGGAAAACTCATAGGTTATCTACTGGAGCCTGTCCTTTTGTTAATATACAGTACTGTATATGCTTCCTCTATGTAGCATCTTTCAGAAGTATAAAATTACTTTTTCACTGTCATGATGATACATAATTGTATCTGCGTGTGAAGCCTAACAAACATTGCTGGATGAAGCATTTTATTGTGTGTATGGATGATGTAAAAAGTTGGGACGGTATGGAAAATGCTAATTAACAAAAAAAATAAGATGTGGAAAAATGTGTCTTAAATTAACTTTTATTCATTACAGACGGTATAAACCCAATGTATTTCATGTTTTGTCTGGTCAACTTCATAACATTTTGTTAATAAACATGAAACACATTCCAAAAACAGTTGGGACAGGGACAATTTAGGGCTAGTAATGAAGTTAAATAAAATAACATCATGATGTGATTTCAAACCGGTCACGTCAACAGGTGATTATAATCAATTCGGCACAAAACCAGTATCCACAAAAGGCACTCGTGAGTAAAGATGGGATCTCCAGTTTGTCAACAACTGTGTGACAAATCCTATGTACACGACTTTGGGCAAATATACATAAATTTGACTTACTTAAATAATTGACATTATTTAAACATTAAACAACATAAATGTCTCTTTGGTTTGTAACATATAGTCTTTGTTGTTCTAATCATTTAGGATGTTCTGCATCCTAGTTTATTAGATACATCTAAAAGCAAATTAATGGCGATCAAGAAAATAGCAGAAATAGATTGTGTTCTGAATGACTTCCTACCTCAATTTACACCTTACAGTTGTCTTTGAAAATTTGTGAACCCTTTAGAATTTTCTATATTTCTGCATAAATATGACCTAAAACAGATTTATTTCTGTTTATTTTTATGTATGTGTTTATTGGTGTTAGGATAATGGATTTGCCTGTGAGCTACAGATCTTCTGGTGCTTCAACCCCAATCATTTCCTGCAGAATGCTACATGGAAAAGACAAAATAAAGAGTCGACTCCGCAATTATGCCCAATAGCCTGTGGCTTCCTTTTTTATAATATTGGGGTTTCTTTTTCTTATCCGAGAGACAAAGCACTATTATCTTAAGAGCAAATGCCCTGAAACGGCGAGAGTACTTTTAGCCTAATTTCAGTAGGCAGGGCCATTTTTCTTCTCAGAGCATCAGTGGTTTTCTTAGAAGTGCTCACAGTCACCATATAAACCATGTTGTTAAGGAAACTTTTAGAGTTATTTTAAAGACATTAGATCATAATTCATTTCATTATAACTATGTGCAGACAGTGACCTCTATCAAAAAGGGAAAAGTGTCTTTATTGAGTGGCATAAGAATATCTTGCTTTGTTTTGATTGGTGTTACTCAGAAGCAACACCAGTAGTTAAAGTACAGGACCCAGAAAGTTTTCAAGTCTCGGTATTGCCAAGCTGGATCCTTGAACAGGGCTAAAATGCACTTTAATCAGTGTATTTTATAAGTTGTAAGTTGTTGATTTTGTATGTATACTATGGAGAACACAAAGTACATATGTACAGTGGTGCTTGAAAGTTTGTGAACCCTTTAGAATTTTCTATATTTCTGCACAAATATGACCTAAAACATCATCAGATTTTTCCTAAAAGTAGATAAAGAGAACCCAGTTAAACAAATGAGATGAAAATATTATACTTGGTCATTTATTTATTGTGGAAAATGACCCACCTTCTCTTGAGATTCAGTTCATGGACAGATATCCTGATATTTTCCTTTAGAATTCTCTGATATAATTCAGAATTCATTGTTCCATCAATGTTGGCAAGCTGTCCTGCCCAGATGCAGCAAAACAGGCCCAAACCATGATACTACCACCACCATGTTTCACAGATGGGATAAGGTTCTTATGCTGGAATGCAGTGTTTTCCTTTCTCCAAACATAATGTTTCTATTTTAAACCAAAAAGTTCTAATTTGGTGTCATCTGTAATCAAAACATTCTTCCAATAGCCTTCTGGCTTGTCCACGTGATCTTTAGCAAACTGCAGACAAGCTGCAATGTTCTTTTTGGAGAGCTGTGGCTTTCTCCTTGCAACCCTGCCATGCACACCATTGTTGTTCATTGTTCTTCTGATGGTGGACTCATGAACATTAACATTAGGCAATCTGAGAGAGGCCTTCAGTTGCTTCGAAGTTACCCTGGGGTCCTTTGTGACCTCAACAACTATTACACGCCTTGCTCTTGGAGTGATCTCTGTTGGTTGACCACTCCTGGGGAAGGTACAATGGTCTTGAATTTCCCCCAATTGTACACAATCTGTCTGACTGTGGATTAGTGGAGTCCAAACTCTTTAGAGATGGTTTTGTAAACTTCTCTACCCTGATGAGCATCGACAACTTTTTTTCTAAGGTCCTCAGAAATCTCATCTGTTCATGCCATGATACACTTCCACAAACATGTGTTGTGAAGAACAGACTTTGATAGATCCCTGTTCTTTAGATAGAACAGGGTTCCCACTCACACCTGATTGTCATCACATTGATTGAAAACACCTTCAAAGTAGCTGCTAATTTTAGAGGTTCACATACTTTTGCCACTCACTAATATGTAATATTGGATCATTTTTCCTAAATAAATAAATGACCAAGTATAATATTTTTGTCTCATTTGTTTAACTGGGTTCTCTTTATCTATTTTTAGGACTTGTGTGAAAATCTTATGATGTTTTAGGTCATATTTATGAAGAAATATGGAAAATTATAAAGGGTTCACAAACCTTCAAGCACCAGTATAAGTCTACATGGACAAGGTTGTCTTCTAAATGCTGTAAAGTGTGAAATAATTAAACCCTTTTTCTACCAATCTTAAATAATCCCAGGTCTGCTTTTCGACATTTCCTAGCTCATGCTTACCCCTCGGGCCCAAGGTCAGCAACTCCCAGCCATTGACTATTACTTTTCACTAACAGGCATCAGACTTCTACAGTAAGAGAGTGTCACATTGATTGATGGGACAGCAGGATCCCTCCTTAAGTCATGGCCAGTCATGTCTGTGGGGCACTTGACCAGGCCTGAGGCACCACCAAGACTAGTGATGTTGTCAACAAGTTTAAGTTTTAATAGTTGCACAGTCACTGTCGTATATATTGCCAATTATGCTTGAAACATCTTTAAGAAGCAGTGCTAATGTAAACAAAGTAGTTACAGCACCTTTCTAACCCTTGTCCTATATAAAAACGCTTCTTGTGATTCACTTTGAAACTATGAAGTAAGTGATTTTTAAGTCCAGTTGGAAAATTGGTTCTGCTTCAGTGAGAAAGAGTACATCAAAGGATGGTAAGAAAAGAGTTTGTTGGTTGTATGGAATCAATACAGTGCAGCTTCTTTCAATTCACAGGATGCCAAACCCAGTTTTTGTTGATCAATAGCTGGACTTTAGATTATCTGATGTGTGTGCATGCTCTGGCTTTAGTGGTCTAAAAGTCTTTAGGCTGATTTCATAAATATACATAAACTGTATCCTGCATGTTTACCCAGTAATTTAACTAGTAATTTACTGGCAAGGAGGCAACTATGAATACAGCCAGAGCTAGAATTTTGAATAGATTGAAACTGTAATTTACTGGGACAAGGCCTATACAGTGGTGCTTGAAAGTTTGTGAACCCTTTAGAGTTTTCTATATTTCTGTATAAATATGACCTAAAACATCATCAGACTTTCAAGTCGTCAAAGTAGATGAAGAGAACCCAGTTAAACAAATGAGACAAAACTATTATACTTGGTCATTTATTTATTGAGGAAAATGATCTAATATTACATATTAGTGAATTTCAAAAGTATGTGAACCTCTAAGATTAGCAATTAATTAATTTGAAGGTGAAATTAGAGTCAGGTGTTTTCAATCAATGAGATGACAATCAGGTGTGAGTGGGCACCCTGTTTTATTTAAAGAACAGTTTTTTATTTAAAGTTTTATTGTTGATGCTCATCAGGCTGGAAAAGGTTACAAAACCATCTCTTAAGAGTTTTGACTCCACTAATCCACAGTCAGACAGATTGTGTGCAAATGGAGGAAATTCAGGACCATTGTTACACTCCCCAGGAGTGGTCGACCAACAAAGATCACTCCAAGAGCAAGGCGTGTAATAGTTGGCAAGGTCACAAAGGATCCCAGGGTAACTTCTAAGCAACTGAAGGTCTCTCTGACATTGGCTAATGTTAATGTTCATGAGTCCACCATCAGAAGAACACTGAACAACAATGGTGTGCATGGCAGGGTTACAACGAGAAAGCCACTGCTCTTTAAAACGAACATTGCAGCTTGTCTGCAGTTTGCTAAAGATCACCTGGAAGGCTACTGGAAGAATGTTTTGTGGGCAGGAACATTTTGAATAAAAAAAAGTGTTATGTTTGGAGAAAGGAAAACACTGCATTCCAGCATAAGAACCTTATCCCATCTGTGAAACATGGTGGTGGTAGTATCATGGTTTGGGCCTGTTTTGCTGCATCTGGGCCAGGACGGCTTGCCATCATTGATGGAACAACGAATTCTGAATTATATCAGGGAATTCTAATGAAAGATTTCTGACATTTGTCCATGAACTGAATCGCAAGATAAGGTGGGTCATGCAGCAAGACCACGACCCCAAGCAAGAAAAACACTGCATTAAAGAAGAATAAAGCTAATGTTTTGGAATGGCCAAGTCAAAGACCTGACCTTAATCGAATCGAAATGTTGTGGAAGGACCTGAAGTGAGCAGATAATGTGAGAAAACCCACCAACATCCCAGAGCTGAAGCTGTTCTGTATGGAGGAATGGGCTAAAATTCCTCAAAGCCGGTGTGTAAGACTGATCAACAGTTACAGGAAACGTTTAGTTGCAGGAAAAAAAATGAGGAAAAAAATTATCCAGGAAATCACATTGTAGAATTTTTAAAGAATTTAATTGTAAAATTATGGTGGAAAATAAGTATTTGGTCAATAACAAAAGTTAAACTCAATACTTTGTAACATAACCTTTGTTGGCAATGACAGAGGTCAAATGTTTCCTTTACGTCTTCACCAAATTTGCACAAACTGTAGCTGGTATTTTGGCCCATTCCTCCATGCAGATCTGCTCTAGAGCAGTGATGTTTTGGAGAAACACGGACTTTCAACTCGCTCCACAAATTTTGTATGGGGTTGAGGTCGGGAGACTGACTAGGCCACTTCAGGACCTTGAAATGCTTTTAACGGCACCACTGCTTCGTTGCCCGAGCGGTGTGTTTGGGATCATGCTGGAAAACCCAGCCACGTTCCATCTTCAATGCTCTCACTGATGGAAGGAGGTTTTGGCTTAAAATCTCACGATACATGGCCCCATTCATTCTTCCCTTAACACGGATCAGCTGTCCTGTCCCCTATGCAGAAAAACAGCCCCAAAGCATGATGTTTCCACCCCCATGCTTCACAGTAGGTATGGTGCAACTCAGAATTCTTCTTCCTCCAAACACATCGAGTTAAGTTTTTACCAAAAGTTCTATTTTGGTTTCATCTGACCACATGATATTCTCCAAATCTTCATCTGGATCATCCATATGCTCTCTGACAAACTTCAGACGGGCCTGGACATATACTGGCTTAAGTAGGGGGCACGCCTGGCACTGCAGGATCTGAGTCCCTCTCAGCGTAGTGTGTTGCTGATGGTAGACTTTGTTACTTTGGTCCCAGCTCTCTGCAGGTCATTCATCAGGCCCCTCCGTGTAATTGAAGTGAATTGAATTGAAGTTTGTTTAGTTCTGGGAATTTTGCTCATCGTTCTCATGATCATTTTAACCCCACGAGATGAGATCTTGCGTGGAGCCCCAGATCGAGGGAGATTATCAATGGTCTTGTATGTCTTACAATTGCTCCCACAGTTGATTTATTCACACCAACCTGCTTGCCTATTGTAGATTCACTCTTCCCAGCCTGGTGCAGGTCTACAATTTTCTTCCTGGTGTCCTTCAACAACTCTTTGGTCTTGACCATGGTTGATTTTATAGTCTGGCTGTTTGAGGCTGTGGACAGGTGTCTTTTATACAGATAACAAGGTCAAACAGGTGCCATTAATACAGGTAACGAGTGGAGGACAGAAGAGCTTCTTAAAAAAGAAGTTACAGGTCTGTGAGAGCCCAGAAATCTTGCTTGTTTGTGGGTGACCAAATACTTATTTTCCACCATGATTTACAATGAAATTCTTTAAAAATCCTACAATGTAATTTCTTGGATTTGTTTTTCTCATTTTGTCTCTCATAGTTGAAGTGTACCTATGATGAAAATTACAGACCTCTCTCATCTTTCTAAGTACGAGAACTTGCACAATCAGTGGCTGACTAAATACTTTTTTGCCCCACTGTATCTACTGCCGATTTAAAACACAATGTAGAATGATGAACCCTTTATGGAAATTACAAAAAACAGAAGACAGTTAGCAAATTATCACTTGTATTTTCAAGTAGAATGTTAAATGCAAGACTTTAATTTAGTCTTTTATGAAGTCAAAGTCAGATTTATGTCTATAATGCATTTTACAATGGAGCATTGTCTCAAATTTTATGTTATCATCTATTATATCTGCAGGTTTGATCTGATGGTTACCTGAAATCTCTTCAGAAACATATTTCATGTGCATAAATGTGTGTCAGTGTCTGTGTGGTCCCTGTCACATTAGCATTACTTGCAGCTGTGCATTAGTAGTCTAGAAAATTAAGTTGCTGAGCAAACGTAGCCTGGCACTGCAATTAAAAATAACTGCTTTCAGAATGAGGGGAGAGCAATAAAATGCTTTAATTAAATTTAGATAGCCTGTGATCTGATTTCTGGACAAAACAGTTTGCCAAATTAATCTCTGAGAGGTCTCCCCTTTACACAAACAAACCATTGTCAAGTCTAATTTTATCCAGTCTAAGTTTATCCAGCTTATGTCCAGAATTATGGCCAGACAGTTGTGCAGCTTGAACTGCTGGTGTTGGATACCAGGGTTAGGTCTCCCCAACGCCACAGCCTCACTCCTTGCACTCTTGGTTTGGGTTCCATTCCCCCCAGCTTCCTGGATTCTTTACGAAACCCGATTTCACTGCACTACAAGTTCCATTCCTTCTTTTACCTTTGTTCAATAAACCTCTTAACTTATCACGTCGTTGTCAGTCTGCTGATCTGCATTTGGGTTCCCCTGCTATTTCTCCGGCTGGATCCCTGATCCGCCCCTGACAGAATAATCTGGCCACCATGGAACCCACGGATCAGCAGACCACCAACCCCCTCTCCATTGGGATCGCCCTTGATCGCCAACAAGTATGGCTGGAGCAACATGACAAATTGCTTAACACTTTGTTAGAGTCTAACCGTCTGTTTAATTGCCAGATGGTGGCCTTAACCACCAAACTTAATCAGGTTCTTCCTATCTCCCCCCAAAACTCGAACCTTGTGGCCAGGAGCCAGACACCCCCCATCTCCAGCAGAACTCAGGACTCCTCTGCCCCTCTGAATGTGCCGATTGGGTCGCCCCTGCCTTCTTCAGCCAGCCAAAGTCCAGCTCCTCTGGCCATGGGTGTGGAGCTCTACAACCACACTGAACCTTACGCTGGCGACCTTGACAAGTGCTGGGGATTCCTGATGCAGTGCAACCTGGTGTTCCAGAACCATCCCTCAGCCTTTGACTTCAATGTCAGCAAGGTCGCTTATGTCGTCGGCCTCCTCAGGGGTAGGGCCTTGACATGGGCTGAGGCTGCGCTCGCTCAGAGGAGTTTTGAGGCGTTTCTGTACGTCGACTTCCTCCAGCGGTTCAGGGCGGTGTTCGACTACTCTAGCCATGAGGAGGTGCGTCAAGAAGCCTCATCGGCCTTCGGTCCATCTCTGACTATGCTATGGAGTTTCTGTCGTTAGCCGCGAATGCCGGATGGAACAGCCTTCCACTGCGTGAGGCCTTCCGTTCCGCTTTGTCCAAATGCCTCAAAGACGAGTTAGTGGTCAAGGGTAAACCCTCTGACCTACAGGCTATGGTAGACTTGGCCATTTGCCTGGACTGGCATCTCCATGCACGTAGGTTAGAGAGGGCATCACGGCCAGGTGATCTCATCTCCCCACACCAGGTCCGCTGTGCCGCTGTTACCACCGTCCACGGCCCCGGACCCCAGCAGGGTCGAAGAACCGGAGCCAATGCAACTGGGTCATGCTCGACTGTCCACTGCTGAGTGCTCGAAATGCAGAAGAGAAGGCCTGTGTTTGTACTGTGGACAGTCTGATCATTCCATCCACAACTGCCCCTCATGCCCAAAAGACGGAGCTCGTCAGTAAATCTGGGGGTCCTAGTGAGCAAGCAAGTAAAACTCCCTCAATCTGCCCGACCTTTCCTGATGCTCCCCGCCAACTTGTGTCTCCCTGGATGCACCCGCACTGTGTGAATGCCCCGGTGGATTCAGGGGCGGAGGAGAACCTCATGGACAAGGACCTTGCAGCCCAACTCAGCACCCAACTGGAGGCCCTGGAGACTCCCACATGGGCCTACGCTCTGGATGGCCGCCTCCTCGCTCAAATCTCCCACCTAGATTTAATCAAATCTTCTCCCGCTCGGTAGACAAACACGTCGCACACACACCCCAGGTGCTGGTTCACCTCCTGGAGAACAGACTGATTGCCCAGAAAGATCCACGCCATCGCAGACTGGCCTGTCCCCCCGCGGCAGAAGGAATTACAGTGATTTCTGAGCTTTGCCAATTTCTACCGTTGCTTCATCCGGGACTACAGTAAGGTGGCGGCTCCCCTCACTCAACTCACCTCCACTAAGGTTCCCTTCAAGTGAACTCCTGAGGCAGAGCAGGCCTTCCAACGGTTGAAGGGGATCTTCACCTCGGCCCTTGTTCTTGCTCAGCCGGATCCCTCTTGCCAGTTCATCATGGAGGTAGACGCCGCGGAGCGTGGGAGCTGTCCTCTCTCAGCGAGTAGCCCCAGATAACAAGCTCCACCCCTGTCCTTTCTTCTCCAAGTGCCTGTCCCCCACGGAGAGGAACTATGATGTGGGCAATCGCAAGCTCCTTGCAGTCAAGCTGGCCTTGGAAGAGTAGAGACACTGGCTGGAGGGCGCCGAGCAACCATTCCTGGTCTGGACCGACCATCGCAACCTCTCGTACATCCAGTTAGCCTCAAGCTTATGTGCTTGAACTCGCAACAGGCCAGGTGGGCCCTTTTCTTTACCTGTTTCAATTTCACCCTCACCTACTGCCCTGGGACATGCAACGTCAAGCCGGATGCCCTCTCATGCCAGTACTCCCCCGAAGGCCCGACGGAGCCTCCGGACACCATCTTGCTCCCCAACCTTCTGGTAGCTCACCTCTCCTGGGAGATCCAGCAGACCATCAAAGAGGCGCAGGGGGCTGAGCCCGACCCCGGGAGCGGACCACCAAACCACTTTTATGTGCCTGCCTCAGCCCACACCGCTACCCTCCAGTGGGCCCATGACTCTAAGTTTGCAGAACACCCTGGGCATTGCTGCACCCTGGCTCTCCTCCAGCATTACTTCTGGTGGCCCACCATAATTCCGGCTACCAAGGACCCTGGCCGAGCTTCTACAGCCTCTTCCCATCCCAGGCCACCCTTGGTTGCACATAGCGGCGGACTTCATTATGGGGCTCCCTGAGTCCGAGGGCAAGACCGTCATTTTAACTGTGATTGATTGTTTCTCTTAGGCTGTGCGCTTCACTGCCCTGGCCAAAGTTCCGTCGGCCTCTGAAATGACTAGGATTCTCTTTGATCAAGTTTTAAAGGTCCACGGCATCCTGCTGGACATCGTTTCAGACCGGGGGCCCTAATTCGTTTGTCAGGTCTGGCAGTTCTTTTGCAAAGCTGTCGGAGTCACTGTGAGCCTCACCTCGGGGTTCCACCCCCAGTCGAATGGGCAGGCCGAGCGGGCCAACCAGGAGATAGAGGCCACTCTGTGCTGTCTGTGTGCCAAGAACCCCTCCAAGTGGAACTCCCTGCTGGCCTGGGCAAAGTACGCTCTCAACACTTTGACGATTTCTGCCACGGGCCTCTCCCCCTTCAAAGCCTCTCTGGGCTACCTCCACTTGCTCATTCCAGCCTGGAGACCGACATTGCTGTCCCCTCTGTCACCCATCACCTTTGCAGATGACGCAAGGGTTGGAAGACTACCAGGTCCGCTCTTCTCAAGGCTCGTGGCACCGCCCAGCCCTCCTCTCACTCTGGGGCAACCTGTCTGGCTCTTGGCACGGAACATCCCACTTCACGTCGACTCCAGAAAGCTGGGGCCCTGCTTTATCTGTTTGTTCCCCGTGCATAAGGCAATCAATCCCTCATCTATTTGTCTAAAATTACCAAAAACATATGCGTATTCACCCATCTTTCCATGTGTCTCAGGTCAAACCGGTCTCTTCCTCAGACCTTAGCCCTCCAGCCAAAGCCCCGCCACTTGCCCGGGTTATTGACGGCAACCAGGTGTTCATGGTTCACTGCCTCCTGGACTCCCAGCACCAGGGCCGCAGGTTGCAATATCTGGTTGACTGGTAGGTTTATGGTGTCGAAGAACGTTCTTGGGTCCCACACTCTGCCATTTATGATAAGTTTTTAGTTTGTGTCTTTAGTCCCCTCCTCAACTGTTGCTCATCACCTCTCATCACCGCTCGCTATTTCTACGCCGACCGATCTCCTAGACTTCACCAGATTATTCCGTCACACACACGGTACGTGGCCGCGCTACCACTTTTAGCTTAGCTTTAGCCTAACTTTAGCTTGAGCATTGGCTAGCTCCTTGGCTGTGTCCACAGCTCATGTTTGGCATTTTTCTCTTAACCTTTATCGCTAGTATACGGAGTACTCATTCCTCATTATGGTAGGCTCTCATGACTGTTTCCTTTTCCACCTTTTGGTACTCACAGCCAGTGTTCTTCCTCCCTAGCTTCCTGGATTCCTTCTACTGTCTCCCAGCCTGCCTTTTGGGTCTCCAGTGCTTGCTTGGGTTCTCGCCAATACCACAGCAGCACTCCTCACCCTCCCAGATTGGGTTCCATTTGCCCAGCTTCCTGGATTCCTCATGAATCCAGGACATCCAAAACATATGCGTATTCACCCATCTTTCCATGTGTCTCAGGTCAAGCCGGTCTCTTCCTCAGGCCTTAGCCCTCCGGCCAAAGCCCCGCCACTCGCCAATCCTTCTTTTACCTTTGTTCAATAAACTTCTTAATTTATCACATTGTTGTCAGTCTGCTGATCTGCATTTGGGTTCCCCTGCTATTTCTCTGGCTTGATCCCTGATCCACCATAACAAGTGCCTCTGATTACTGCCTGTGAGAGTTGGACATGTTCTCCATGTATATGGTTGGTTATGCTTTCTTACTATTGTTTACTATAGTTACCCATTTCCTCCCAAAACATGTCAATAGCTAACTCATGAATGTTTTTTTATTTAGTTTATTAGTTGAATCCGGTGTATTCAGAGCAAAGACCACTAAGACCAGGGTTGAAATCCCTTGGACTTAATTGCCTTAAGTGTGAGTGTATGAGTGAGTGTGTGATATCATGCATTGGATTGGATCCTGACTAGATTGTATTCCCTCCTTTTCAAGCGTTTTCAGTATAGACTTTGGACCAACAGTGACCCTGACCAAAATGAAGTGGTTTCTGAAGACGAAGATAGAGATTTTCAATATTATCCTTACATTTACCTTGAGGAATTTTCTTAACATTCCACACATCTACATGTATGGCAACAATTCCGTTCCAGTGTCTGATTAATTCCAATTCAAACACACCTCATTCTACTTAATGAGTTACTGATTAGGTAATCACCTGAACCAAATAGTATTTATTTAGGAAACGTACACCACACATGAAAGCTGTGATAATTGATTGAAAATTGGTAGAAATATTGATTTCTGAACCATCCAAAGTAATGATATTAGTATTATGATATTTTACTGATACTAAAACTGAGCCTAAATATATGAAAATGTCTTTTAAGTACTATTTAGTTGAATCACACTTAAAAAAAACTGTATTAAAAAATAACCTAAAATACTATAAAAAGAAGAACTAAAAAAAGAAAAGATTATAATAACACTGGCTAAAGATACATGCAGAAAATGCAGTCATCAATCCAAATGAATTTGTTTTGATTGCAGATTCCAACTGAATTGTTTATATGCACAGGAAACTCAGTAAATGGATAAATATCTCTATTTACATTCACACTAAATGTAATCTCACAGTTACACGTGTGGAACAGCATTTAATGTAAAGTTGTCATAACAATAAAAAGTAATAAATCCTATCGGTTTGTAATAAGAAGCTATCAATGGTTCAGAGTTTTCAATTGCCATGGTTGTGTTGCTAAGAAGTCTACAAGAGGCTAAGTGTGTGTCATGACACTCAATCAGTTACTCACATACAGTGGGGCAAAAAGGTATTTAGTCAGCCACTGATTGTGCAAGTTCTCCTACTTAGAAAGATGAGAGAGGTCTGTAATTTTCTTCATAGATTTACACTGTCAAACTATGAGAGTCAAAATGAGAAAAAAATCCAGGAAATCACATTGTAGGATTTTTAAAGAATTGAATTGTAAATTATGGTGGAAAATAAGTATTTGATCAATAACAAAAGTTCAACTCAATACTTTGTAACGTAACCTTTGTTGGCAATGACAGAGGTCAAGCGTTTGGTCACACTAACTTTCAACTCCCTCCACAAATTTTCTATGGGGTTGAGGTCTTGAGACTGGTTAGGCCACTCCAGGACCTTGAAATGCTTTTTATGGAGCCACTCCTTCATTGCCTGAGCGGTGTGTTTGGGATCATTGTCATGCTGGAAGACCCAGCCACATTCCATCTTCAATGCTCTCACTGATGGAAGGAGGTTGTGGCTTAAAGTTTCACGATACATGGCCTCGTTCATTCTTCCCTTAACACGGATCAGTTGTCCTGTCCCCTTTGCAGAAAAACAGCTTCACAGTAAGTATGGTGTCCTTGGTATGCAACTCAGCATTCTTCTTCCTCCAAACACGAGTTGAGTTTTTACCAAAAAGTTCTGATATTATACCACATGATATTCTAACAATCTTCTGGATCATCCATATGCTCTCTGGCAAACTTCAGACGGACCTGGACATGTACTGGCTTAAGTCTGCAGGATCTGAGTCCCTCTTGGCGTAGTGTGTTACTCATGGTAGCCTTGTTACTTTTGTCCCAGCTCTCTGCAGGTCATTCATCAGGTCCCTTTGTTTAGTTCTGGGATTTTTGCTCACCGTTCTCATGATCATTTTGACCCCACGGGATGAGATCTTGCATGGGGACCCAGATAGAGGGAGATTATCAATGGTCTTGCATGTCTTCCATTTTCTTACAATTGCTCCCACAGTTGATTTATTCACACCAACATGCTTGCCTATTGTAGATTCACTTTTCCCAACCTGCTGCAGGTCTACAATTTTCCTCCTGGTGTCCTTCGACAGCTCTTAGCCATGGTTGAGTTTGGAGTCTGACTGTTTGAGGCTGTGAACAGGTGTCTGTTGTCTTTTATACAGATAACGAGGTCAAACAGGTTCCTTTAATACAGGTAATGAGTGGAGGACAGAAGAGCTTCTTAAAGAAGAAGTTACAGGTCTGTGATAGCCAGAAATCTTGCTTGTTTGTGGGTGAACAAATACTTATTTTCCACCAGTAGGAGAACTTGCACAATCAGTGGCTGACTAAATACTTTTTTGACCCACTGTAGATTTATCGGTATTATAATCAGATACCGACATTTACATGGCTATTAGTCTTCTATTTAACTGATTATTAAATAATTAACCATCTCATTCTTACAGATAGAAATTTAATTCAGACAGTTCCCAGTTGGAATATTCTTCTAACTGAGGTGTAAACATGAATGTTTTATGTTCTGAATCAGCTATTAATCTAATTATTAATGGCTAATTAGGCTGCATGTAAACATAGCCACTGTGGCTGACTGATGGAATCCTATCATTATTGGGAGTTAGATGTAGGTTGTACAATAGTTGCAGGCAATCCCCATGAAGTCTATTTCCATCTAGCCCGATAATAAAGCTCATGTCCTGGCCAATATTGCTTTTCACTTTTTGCCTTTGGTGGAATCCTTAAAAAAAAGAGGCATCCAGCAGTGACTGCGCATTCTCATGTTAGATTTTGAAGAGCAGCCCTGCAGCTGTGTTCACTGAGCATGCTACATGAATATTAGTGAACTGATTTATATGTTCAGAAACACTGTGCACTCCCCATAATAGGGGTCTAAGACAGGATGATGGAGAGTCCTCTGAATGGTCTGCATTTCTCCCTGTTAAAAGCGAAAAATTTATCATCGTGCTGTCGTGGTGAATTAAGCGCCCAGGCAAATTTTGCTTCAAAGGCTTTTCACTCTAATCAACAGCTTTGTAGCACAGCCAAATTCGTGTCCAAGCTGAACACTTTGTGCAGCCTTCTCTCTTTTTCCTGGCAGAAGAATGGAGGTTTTCATGGTTTTTACCTGTCCTTGCATCAGCTGCACTGCTTATGATAGTTATAAACATGTCACACAGCATAATTATGCAAAATATGCACAAGCCCGTGGTTGTTATGGAAGAGACAATTTGATTACTACCTTGAACTTTTCCACATTCTGCAGCATTAGAACCTCGAACCAAATACACTTAACCAAGTTGTTTATCATTTGACTGACACATATTTCTTAACATTTTGAATGTGAATTTTTTTTCATTGTGACACAAAAGCCCTATATGGACAAGACTAAAATATCATTGGGTCCTGGGGTGACTCCCTTTTTAACAGGTGGTACTCTGTGATTTGCATCAGGACCTGCCATGTCTCTATTTTTGTGCCTCCTCCCATGAGAAAATTTCAGGTAGAATCACTACTGTGTTTCGCCAAACTCAGTGGCACTCCGATAATTGTAGTCCTATCCAGCGAAACATATAAGTGATTTTACAGGCACACTTTGTATTGAAAAAAAAAACTGCTGGCTGCTGCTTTTTGCTGTAGGTCTTCTACAAGCGAATGAAAGTCAAACAGAGACACTCCATCTCTATAAATGGAAACTTTAAAAAAGAAAGTCACTTCAATATTTAATTGGACTGGATATCAGGAGAATGCTATTCTGATGGCACTTGGAGAAAAATGAATGAGAAAAATTACAAAAAGCCAGATAGTGCCAGCTTATTGAAGGGGTAATTTTAATGGCATCTATCAGGAATAGAGCAATACTTAAATATGCATAATTTATGGTTTTATTTTTCTAAATATAACGAGTTATATGTGCAGAAAACATTGAGATTTGCAGAATATAACCCACTAGAACCTTGTATGTCCTGCTGAAATTGTATTAAAGTCCAGATGCAAGAGTTGCATCACTGAGTAGACGTAAAAATTACAATCACAGCCAGCCACCCTGTTGATAAAAAGTAATCCAGTCCCAATGTAAAGCCAAAGGGTAATTTAACAAAAAGCTGGTGACTGTTCGTTGTATAATTTAAGTCCCCCAATTAAAACCGCAAGGCTTTTAGGATATGTTTCAGTCAGCTTTGCACATCTGAATCCTGAAATACTTTCATGTTCTTCCTGGCAAAATTGGATGGAGATCGTTGGTGAACAGCAGTTTTTAAATCTTGCCACAGATTCTCAATCATATAGAGGTCTGGGCTTTGATTTGGCCACCACGTTGAAGTACTTGCTTTTGAATAACTGTTGTGTAGCGTTGGCAGTATGCTTACTGTTGGGTGAACCCTCCAACTGTCTCAGCCCTGCTTCAGACAGGTTCAGGTTTTCTACTATTCTTTTATTTACCACATCCACACCTGCAAAGGTAAGACCTAGACTATATTATAGTCTATAAGCATAGTGTTACTGTTACCAGTAACATTTCATTACTGCATGCGGTGAGTTTTGAGTTAATCTGTGTTTTGTTATCCCAAGTGCCCAGTAGAGACAAGTTGACAGGGGAAGTCCATGTGAGGCCATTTTCCTACAGATACATGAGGAAGCATGAGAAGCCACATGGTTTTAGAGTAGGGATAATAAAGTCAGAAGACTGTTGTAGTTTACAACATTTACATTTACATTTACAGCATTTAGTAGATGCCCTTATCCAGAGCGACTTTTGGTACAGTCTTACAATCCAAACAATTGCTCAAGGACCCAACAGTGGCAGTTTTACAGAGGTGGAATTTGAACCCTGGACCTTTTGGTCCGTAGTCCAGTACCCTAACCGCTAGGCTACCACAATCCTGTTGTAGTTCATTTTCAAATAGTTTCAGACAGTCTTATCTCATGTAAACTTATACATTTACATTTACAGCATTTAGCAGAATCACTTATCCAGAGCGATCAATTGATACAGCCTTACAATCCAAGCAATTGTGGGTTAAGGGTCTTGCTCAAGGACCCAACAGTGACAGCTTGGCAGAGGTGGGATTTGAACCCTGGACCTTTTGATCCATAGTCCAGTACCTTAATCCAACCCAGTCCAATAAACATAGTTTTTCTCTTTGTCCCATCCACCAACCACCGCAGCTGAATTTGAACCCTGGTCGTCCCCTCAACAGCTATCGATTTAACCCACTGAGCTATGACAGCTTATAGTCTTGTGAAAAGAAAAAAATGTGAAAAGAGATGCAGTTTCTGTTGTTCTAGTAAAGTAGATGTTGGACTGGCACTTTTTTGTGCAACCACACAGTTGCTCTGCTGTTCCAGACCAGTTGTGGTGTACCAGTTGTTCTTCCAGTATGCAGCTGTATGGAGTCAGATAAGCCAACTTTGGGGAGAAACAGGAACTCTGCAGGGCTATACAAAGTCCTTCTGGCATATTCCTGTCGATTCTTCTTGTGCTTCTTGGTAAAGAGTGTCATGATCATGAAGTCCTTGGTGGTTTAGCGATCTTATGGTTTACATTGACACATTTGTTCCAGCTGTTGTCAGGTTAGCCTCTAAGACATCCTCTCCCATGGCCAGAAATGTTTGTCGCCATAAGGTTTTAACTTCTGTACAGAGCTCCCAATGGTGTCTCTAGGAATGTTCATGGTCTTGGATATCTTCTTATACCCATTGCCCTTTTGGTGAAATGAAATTATCTCCTCTTCCAGGTTTTGTGACAGCTCCGTATTCTTCACTATGGTTGAAACACACCTTAAATGCAAATGAGGAGTTGTTATTGAGGTCCCAATGGGTTAGTCATGTTTTAACCCAGTGGTTCTGAAAGTGGGGGGGCATGTGAGAGGGCACAGCAAGGCAAATGAATGAGACATGTTTAATCCTTTAAATGATAAAGGTATCATTTAAAGCCAGTTCTAAATCTTCTGCTGAAAAGATTAAAGATGAATCCTTACTTTTGTGGGGTTGAATATTTATGCTTGCAAGTGCATTTCTTAGCTTGTGGATAAGAATGCATGTCTTTTATCCCTTTAGGGTGTAAAACCTGGCTGCGTTGGTAAGATGGCAGTAATGAAAACTGTACCAGTGTAGATGACCAAAGGCAGAGTAAGATAACGATAAATTATTTTTAAACTAATAGGATGGCAGATATGATGAGTTATGCCTTTATCAGAGGTGGGGCATGTAAGTTGTTTGCTTGGTGTGTTTGCATTTAAAGCAGTACCTGTCTCCACAGAGGAATCCAGTATCCAGAGTATCCAGTAACTTTTGAGCCACAGGACAAGTCACTAATGATCAACATGCTTATGCATGCAGACAAGTCAGTTAAAATCTGCATCTAGACTACTACAGAAGAAGCTATTAGCACTGTGCACTAAATTAGACCACTATGCTCCACCTGCTCCTCTTCTACCTCTTGAAGACTACCACCTCTCCCCAACACATCCACTTGCAAAGCCTGCAAGTGTTTATAAATTGCATCTGCTTTGCCAACCTATGATAACCTCATCATATAGGGAGGTGCCATGTAAAAGGTGAGAATGCTGGTGAGAATCTCGGTCAGAGTGAATTATAAGGGGCACAAGACAAACATCTGAAATGAAAAAGACATCAGAAATGGAGATTAAGGCAGCAACAGTATATGCACCAAACAGAAATGTGAATTACTCACCTTCTGGACTGGTAATTCATCATTATGTTCCATGGCCAAGTGCCTCCTCTGATGAGAATGTTTCTGATCCAGCTGAAAGCCCATCTTTTCGATTAGTTGAAATTAAGTGTGATAATGTAAAATGTTATATTCACTGAAAATATTTGGACATTTCCAATGACACTTTTAAATTAAGGAAAAAGTCATGCTTATTGTTGAAGTTTCAGGAACAGTTTTGTATTACAGGGCACAAGTGGTGTGATTTTTTTTATTTTTTATTTTTTGGCATATTATTATTTCTATGTTTAGAGGCTGAAGGAAGACAAAAGGCTGATCTATTGTACTATAATGTTTGCATGTTATAGTACCGGAAGCTGAAGCATGCACAATGTTACTACAGTGGTGCTTGAAAGTTTGTGAACCCTTTAGAATTGTCTATATTTCTGCATAAATATGACCTAAAACATCATCAGATTTTCACACAAGTCCTAAAAGTAGATAAAGAGAACCCAGTTAAACAAATGAGACAAAAATATTATATGTGGTCATTTATTTCTTGAGGACAATAATCCAATATTACATATTAGTGAGTGGCAAAAGTATGTAAACCTTCCCTTTCAGACCCCCTGTGCAGCAACTAACTGCAACTAAACGTTTCCTGTAACTGTTGATCAGTCCTGCACACCGGCTTGGAGGAATTTTAGCCCATTCCTCCATACAGAACAGCTTCAGCTCTGGGATGTTGGTGGGTTTCCTCACATTAACTGCTCGCTTCAGCTCCATTGGATTAAGGTCAGGACTTTGACTTGGCCATTCCAAAACATGAACTTTATTCTTCTTTAACCATTCTTTGGTAGAACGACTTGTGTGTTTAGGGTTGTTGTCTTGCTGCATGACCCACCTTCTCTTGAGATTCAGCTCATGGACAGATGTCCTGATATTTTCCTTTAGAATTATCTGATATAATTCAGCATTCATTGTTCCATCAATGATGGCAAGCCATCCTGGCCCCAGATGCACAAAACAGGCCCAACCATAGACTACACCACCACCAATGTTTCACAGATGGGTAAGGTTCTTATGCTGGAATGCGTTGTTTTTCTTTTCTCCAAACATAATGCTTTTCTTTTATAACCAAAAAGGGGGGGTTGGAGGGTATGGGGAAAAAAGGGAGAGGAGGAGAGTTTTCTTTTCTCCAAACATAATGCTTTTCTTTTAAACCAAAAAGTTCTATTTTGGTCTCATCCATCCACAAAACATTCTTCCAATAGCCTTCTGGCTTGTCCATGTGATCTTTAGCCAACTCCAGATAAGCAGCAATGTTCGTTTTGGAGAGCAGTGGCTTTCTCCTTGCAACCCTGTCATGCACACCATTGTTGTTCAGTGTTCTTCTGATGGTGGACTCATGAATATTAACATTAGCCAATGTGAAAGAGGCCTTCAGTTGCTTTGAAGTTATCCTGGGGTCTTTTGTGACCTCGCCAACTTTGTTGGTCGACCACTCCTGGGGAGGGTAACAATGGTCTTGAATTTCCTCCATTTGTACACAATCTGTCTCCATGTGGATTGGTGAAGTCCAAACTCTTTAGAGATGGTTTTGTAACCTTTTCCAGCCTGATAAGCATCACCAACTCTTCTGAGGTCCTCAGAAATCTCTTTTGTTTGTCCTATGATACACTTCCACAAACATGTGTTGTGAAGAGCAGACTTTGACAGATCCCTGTTCTTTAAATAAACAGGGTGCCCACTCACACCTGATTGTCATCCCATTGACTGAAAACAACTGACTCTAATTTCACCTTCAAATTAACTGCTAATCCTAGCGGTTCACATACTTTTGCCACTCACTAATATGTAATATTGGGTCATTTTCCTCAATAAATAAATGACCAAGTATAATATTTTTGTCTCATTTGTTTAACTGGGTTCTCTTTATCTACTTTTAGGACTTATGTGAAAATCTGATGAAGTTTTAGGTCATATTTATGCAGAAATATAGAAAATTCTAAATTCACAAACTTTCAAGCACCACTGTAGGTAAAATGTTAGTTAGCAGTGTATTGTATATGTACACACATCGGCTACTTCATAAGGTAGCCCTGTTCAACTGCTTGGTAACACAAATATCTAATCAGGCAACCACATGGCAGAAACACACTTAGGTACTGTATATAGACATGGACCTTCTGAAGTTCAAACTGAGCATCAGAATAGGGGAAAAAGAATATCCAGTGAACAGCTGTTCTCTGGGCAAAAATGCCTTGTTGCTGACAGAGATCAGAGAATGGCCAAACTGATAGAGAGGCAACAGTAACTTAAATAACCACTCTCTACAATCGAGTTGAATTTTGAAGCAGATGGGCTACTGCAGCAGAAGACAAGACCGGGTGCCACTCCTGTCAGCTAATAACAGGCAACCAAGGCAATTATAATTCACACAGGCTCAACATAATTGGACAATAGATAAGTGGCAAAACGTTGCCTAGTCTGATGAGTCTTTGGATAGCAAGGTCAGAATTTTGCTCACACAACATGAAAGCATGGATCCATCCTGTCTTGTACCAATGGTCCAGACTGCTGCTTTTCTTGGCACCCTTCGTGAGACTTAATCTCTGATGAAATAGGAGATTCGCATCATGGATGTGCAGCCGACAAATCTTCAGCAAATGTGTGATGCCATCTTGTCAGTATGGAGCAAAATCTGAGAAATGTTTCCAACAACTTGCTTAATCTATGCCACAAAGAATCAAGGCAGTTCTGAAGGCAAAATTGGGTCCAACCCAGTACTAGCATGTGTAACTTACAAAGTGGCCAGTAAACCTACAGTGCATAATATCATTAAACAATTTAAGAAATTTAAATTCAAGGACGCCAGCCTAAACTGAACACCATGACCTCCAATTCCTCTGATGGCACTGTATCAAGAATCGGCAAGAACTTTAACAAATCTTTGTTAAGCACTACAATACGGAGTTCCAGTCACAAATCCCACTTAAAACTTTACTGTACAAAAAGAAGCCTTATGTTAACCATATCCAGAAGAGTTGTATACTTATCTGGGCTCAAATGCATCTTTGATGGACCATCAAACAGTGGAAACGTGTATCGTGGTCAATTGAATCAGTATTTCAGATCTTTTTTGAAAGAAATAGAAACTGTGTGCTCTGGAACAAAGACAAAGAGGACCATCCAAACTGTTACCAACAAGTCCAAAAGCCAGGCTCTGTCATGATATGGAGCTGTGTCAGTGCCCTTGGCAAAGGTCAACACTTCTGTGATGGCAGCATTAATGCCGAAAAGTACATTGAGACTAGAGAAACATATACTGCCTTCAAGATTATGTCTTTTCCAGAGATTGTTTTTAACAAGACAATGCTAAGCCACATGCTGCAAACTTTACAAAGGCATGGCTGTGGAATAAGAGGGTAAGAGGGTACTGGGCTTTTTCTCTGATTTGGGGTTGTAAATTAAATGCATTTTTAACTCATTCACTGCTCTGGTAGCTAGCTGACTGGAACCACATGCATTAGTGCATGACAGTCATCAAACTGTTCCAGACTCTAGAACCAGAAATGATAATATGTTTACATAAGTATTCATTAACAAAACTATGAGAGAATAATGATACTTAGATTTAAGTACTACTTTTTGAAAGAAATTACATTTTCAGTAGTCACATTAATGAGTCTTATTTTTTGTTTTATGTATACTGTGCCCTCACCAAGCATTATTTTAGTGATTTAACAGGAGCAACAAGAAAACATTCAGTAACATTTCCAGCAGTGAACAAAGTAGTATCTAACAGTTTGTTTTCCTTTACTCTACAGTCCATGTGTACTCTAAGGCATGCAATTGCTTGTGTCTGGATAACCTGGTATGCTGGCATATGGCAGGCAGTATACCTAGCACATTACACATTACACAACCTATGTCCACCATGCCTGCCCTGTCCTCCATAACCAACTCTGCCAACCCTGACCTCTTGAAAAGCACTTTATCACAATCTTTCCCATCATTAAGTGACGAGATAAAGGTCACTGCCCCAGAGGTTGCCATCCCAATCAGTCCTTGCACACAGAGACGTGTATGCAAAGAGTGCATTTCTCTTTCCAGGAGACGTGAAGATGGCTTTTGACACTTGAGCTCAGTGCAGTCGATTATCACCCAAGTACCAGAAAATTCTGCAAAGTCATCAGGGAGTTTTATATCATCAGCTTATCAGATACACTCAAATCCCAGGAGTGTATAAAGGTAACGAGTCCATGTAGAGATTATGTGACAGTGGAGGGTTGAATGTTATATCTGATAGCTGAATCTTGTTCTTTCAGACCAACAGACAGGTACATGAGGAACAGGAAGAACTCATCAATGGGTCGAAACGACTGCCTCTGAGAAAGGACAAAATAGGCACCTTAGAGTTCAATTAACAAATCCAGTATATTTTACTTTGTGCCACCATGAAAACATCAGTCATTTCAGCATTCACACAGCTTTAGTGTTACTGCAAAAACAAACCATGTGTGAAGGACAGGCGAATGTAATTTCTTCATTCTGTCTTTCAGCAGCTTTTTCTCTTGATGTATTTTATACAGTGGTGCTTGAAAGTTTGTGACCCCTTTAGAATTTTCTATATTTCTGCATAAATATGACCTAAAACAGCATCAGATTTTCACACAAGTCCTAAAAGTAGATAAAGAAAACCCAGTTAAACCAAAAAGTTCTATTTTGGTCTCATCCGTCCACAAAACATTCTTCCAATAGCCTTCTGTCTTGTCCACATGGTCTTTAGCAAACTGCAGACAAGCAGCAATGTTCGTTTTGGAGAGCAGTGGCTTTCTCCTTGCAACCCTGCCATGCACACCATTGTTGTTCAGTGTTCTTCTGATGGTGGACTCATGAACATTAACATTAGCCAATGTGAGAAAGACCTTTAGTTGCTTAGAAGTTACCCTGGGGTCCTTTGTGACCTCACAACTATTACATGCTTTGCTCTTGGAGAGATCTTTGTTGGTCGACCACTCCTGAGGAGGGTAACAATGGTCTTGAATTTCCTCCATTTGTACACAATCTGTATGACTGTTGATTGGTGGAGTCCAAACTCTTTAGAGATGGTTTTGTAACCTTTTTTAGCCTGATGAGCATCAACAACTCTTTTACTGAGGTCCTCAGAAATCTCCTTTGTTCGTGGCATGATACACTTCCACAAACATGTGTTGTGAAGAGCAGACTTTGATAGATCCCTGTTCTTTAAATAAAACAGGATGCCCACTCACACCTGATTGTCATCCCATTGATTGAAAACACCTGACTCTAATTTCACCTTCAAATTAACTGCTAATCTTAGTTTCACATACTTTTGCCACTCACTAGTATGTAATATTGGATCAATTTACTCAATAAATAAATGACCACGTACAGTGGGACAAAAACATATTTAGTCAACCACTGATTGAGCAAGTTCTCCTACTTAGAAAGATGAGAGAGGTCTGTAATTTTCATCATAGGTACACTTCAACTATGAGAGACAACTTGTCGTGTTTGGAGGAAGAAGAATGCTGAGTTTCATCCCAAGAACACCATACCTACTGTGAAGCATGGGGGTGGAAACATCAACATTAACAACATTAACAGGACGACTGATCCGTGTTAAGGGAAGAATGAACGGGGCCATGTATCGTGAGATTTTAAGCCAAAACCTCCTTCCATCAGTGAGAGCATTGAAGATGGAACGTGGCTGGGTCTTCCAGCATGACAATGATCCCAAACACACCGCTCGGGCAATGAAGGAGTGGCTCCGTAAAAAGCATTTCAAGGTCCTGGAGTGGCCTAGCCAGTCTCCAGACCTCAACTCCATAAAAAATTTGTGGAGGGAGTTGAAGATCCATGTTGCCCAGCGACAGCCCCAAAACATAACCGCTCTAGAGGAGATCTGCATGGAGGAATAGGCCAAAATACCAGCTACAGTGTGTGCCAAGCTGGTGAAGACTTACAGGAAACGTTTGACCTCTGTCATTGCCAACAAAACTTATGTATAAAAAAAGTATTGAGTTGAACTTTTGTTATTGACCAAATACTTATTTTCCACCATAATTTACAATTAAATTCTTTAAAAATTCTACAATGTGATTTCTTGTATTTTTTTTTCTCGCATTTTGTCTCTCATAGTTGAAGTGTACCTATGGTAAATTACAGACCTCTCTCATCTTTCTAAGTAGGAGAACTTGCTCAATCAGTGGTTGACTAAATATGTTTTTGCCCCACTGTATAATATTTTTGTCTCATTTGTTTAACTGGGTTCTCTTTATCTACTTTTAGGACTTGTGTGAAAATCTGATGATGTTTTAGGTCATATTTATGCAGAAATATAGAAAATTCTAAAGGGTTCACAAACTTTCAAACGCCACTGTACACTGAAGGCTCGATCAGTCCCGCAAGTGTCACCAATTGATAATAGCAAACAACTTTTGAGATTAAAACAATAGTATACAGAATCCATTATTTTCTGTACATCATACATTTAATATATTTGATATACATTTAATATATTGAATTAATCTGTAACAGTGGTTCATTGGCCTAGCTTCAGAGTAACTTCTCCCCATGCTTTTCATGATCCAACACACCTGATAACTGCATCACAAGCTCTGAACTAAAGCAAGCATGTTACTACAGGAAACAAACTGTCTTACATGAGGAGCCCAGGTCAAGGTTTAGGATTCTATAATAACATACATAAATATATGTATATATTACATATTACACAGGTCCTTTTTATTGACAATGTGGAAGACAGATGTTGTTCAGGAGCATATAAAATGCATACCATTAACCTACCTGATGTAGAACTTAATGGGGTCATCAGATCCAGCCAATCTCTGTACACCAAAGGCTGACTCTGTGTGCAGATATTCAGTCTCTTGGTTTAGTACCTATATTTCTTATTTTAGAAAACAATTTTCTTGTAAGGCCATGTCCAGCAAAGGAGGTTCCAAAACAGAGCCACAGTCATAATCTGGACCCACACAACAGTCCATTAACTGCTCAACTGAGAAGATTACTTCTAGCTCCTCTGTCCTGTTCCACACCCACTGGACACTATTTATTCCACTCAAATTCCACTCAAACAATAACTGCTCCTTTCAGAAGTGTATATATACAGTGGACCAAAAAAGTATTTAGTCAGCCACTGATTGCGCAAGTTCTCCTACTTTTCATCAGAGGTACACTTCAACTGTGAGAGACAAAATGAGGAAAAAAATCCAGGAAATCACATTGTAGGACTTTTAAAGAATTAAATTGTAAATCATGGTGGAAAATAAGTGTTTGGTCACCCACAAACAAGCAAGATTCTGACTCTCACAGACCTGTAACTTCTTTAAGAAGCTCTTCTGTCCAACACTCGTTACCTGTATTAATGGCACTTGTTTGACCTCGTTATCTATATAAAAGACACCTGTCCACAGCCTCAAACAGTCAGACTCCAAACTCAACCATGGCCAAGACCAAAGAGCTGTTGAAGGACACCAGGAAGAAAATTGTAGACCTGCACCAGGCTGGGAAGAGTGAATCTACAATAGGCAAAAAAAAAAAAAGCAGGTTGGTGTGAATAAATCAACTGTGGGAGCAATTGTAAGACAATGTAAGACATACAAGACCATTGATAATCTCCCTCAATCTGGGGCTTCACGCAAGATCTCATCCCGTGGGGTCAAAATGATCATGAGAACGGTGAGCAAAAATTCCAGAACTACACGGAGGGACCTGATGAATGACCTGCAGAGAGCTGGGACCAAAGTAACAAAGGCTACCATCAGTAACACAATACACCAAGAGAGACTCAGATCCTGCAGTGCCAGGCGTGTCCCCCTGCTTAAGCCAGTACATGTCCAGGCCCATCTGAAGTTTGCCAGAGAGCATATGGATGATCCAAATGAGGATTGGGAGAATATCATGTGGTCAGATGAAACCAAAATAGAACTTTTTGGAAAAAAAATCAACTCGTCATGTTTGGACGTAGAAGCAGGTTGAGTTTCATCCCAAGAACACCATACCTACTGTGAAGCACGACTGTGAAGGACGACTGATGTATGTTAAGGGAAAAGGGAATAGGGCCATGTATCGCGAGATTTTCAGCCAAAACCTCGTTCCATCAGTGAGAGCATTGAAGATGGAACGTGGCTGGGCCTTCCAGCATGACAATGATCCCAAACACACTGCTTGGGCAACGAAGGAGTGGCTGCGTAAAAAGCATTTCAAGGTCTCCAGACCTCAACCCCATAGAACATTTGTTGAGGAAGTTGAAAGTCCGTGTTACCCAGCGACAGCCCCAAAACATCACTGCTCTAGAGGAGACCTGCATGGAGGAATGGGCCAAAATACCAGCTACAGTGTGTGCCAACCTGCTGAAGACTTACAGGAAACGTTTGACCTCTGTCATTGTCAACAAAGGACACCATCCCAAGGACACCACACTTACTGTGAAGCTGTTTTTCTGAAAAGTGGACAGGACGACTGATCCATGTTAAGGGAAGAATGAACGAGGCCATGTATTGTGAAACTTTTAGCCACAACCTCCTTCCATCAGTGAGAGTATTGAAGATGGAACATGGCTGGGTCTTCCAGCATGACAATGATCCCAAACACACCACTCAGGCAATGAAGGAGTGGCTCCATAAAAAGCATTTCAAGGTCCTGGAGTGGCCTAGCCAGTCTCCAGACCTCAACCCCATAGAAAATTTGTGAAGGGAGTTGAAAGTTAGTGTGACCAAACGCTTGACCTCTGTCATTGCCAACAAAGGTTACGTTACAAAGTATTGAGTTGAACTTTAGTTATTGACCATATACTTATTTTCCACCATGATTTACAATAAAAAAAAATTTAAAATCCTACAATGTGATTTCCTGGATTTTTTTTTCTCATTTTGTGTCTCATAGTTGAAGTGTAGCTATGATGAAAATTACAGACCTCTCTCATCTTTCTAAGTAGGAGAACTTGCACAATCAGTGGCTGACTACATACTTTTTTCTCCACTGTGTGTGTGTGTGTGTGTGTGTGTGTGTGTGTGTGTGTATGTGTGTGTGTATATATATATATATACACACGTGTGTGTATTTTTACTCTTGATTTAAGTTTTAGTGTTCACTGTAGTCCATCTGTTTCTCTACATACTTTGTTACTCTTCTTTACCTTGTTCTACAAGTGATACTGATGTGGTCCAGGTTTCTTGCTCAAGACACCACTGGAAACAAATGTGACGGTGGCTGGCTGTCAATGGCAGGACACGTACTGGACATCATGACTACATATTTCTTTCTGCTAAGCCTCTGGAAATAGTGAACGTGCCACCTGTGTCTGGGTGGTGGACAACAAAACTGTGGGAGCTGCTTGTGCTTGTTTGAGGTACAAACGATCCTCTCTTCTGGTGGTCTATCTGGGCCATCTGGAGGCTGTTCACAATGTGTGTGTGCCCTCACAGAACCACTTCTGCCAATACCTCCTAACAGTTAGGTCAGAACAGAATAGATGACAGGCAATTCACCAAAAATTATCATCCTGATTCTCTCAGTCCAGTGATGCACCCCTTCTTAAAGTCTGTCAACTGGATAAAATATGTTTGAGGGAATTGTAGAGGCATGTCTAGCAGTCAATGATCTCTCACCAAGAGGTATACTATCCAAAAGTAGAATCTGAGAGCCTTATTGTAGGGCAGTAGGGGAAGCACTTTTACACCCTCTTATGGCAAGACCCAGTGTCTAATCAGACCTCACCTGTAATCATTTACATATCTGCATAGTTTTGCAGCAATCTGACATTTCTATCTGGGTGTTTTGTTTTGTTTTTATTGTCAATAAGTATATTCTTGTTCTGTGAGAATTTTTGTCCTACCATGTTAGTAACATTTTCTCATGTCTGTCTTATTCTAAAACTGCTTGAGTGGAAAAAATGTAAAAGTTGTTGCTTTGAATTTGCATCATATTGACTTTTATTTTTAACATGTAATGACAGAATTCGACATTAGCTTGTAGATTGAGTTTCTGGTAAACATTTCAATGATATAGTCTGTGATGACTCCACATTAGCTACAGATATAGTGGATACTGATAACTTGCAACATATCACTGATCCTATTTTTGAAAAGTTTGAATGGATTTGTGCAAACGACACTGAAAACAAGTTGTTGCAATTGAGCTTGCACTCATCAGCCCCCATTCATCTGATTGGATGCAAATGATTAGCAATCGTCAGCAGACCAGCAACTGATTGACCCGTGCAAGATATCTGCAGAGTCATCCCAAACTCACTCACCAGCTAAATGACATCGAACCCACTCTAATCAGGCAATCCTACTGAGAGGTGCTTAAAGAGATCTGTCAGGTGCAAGGAATTAGAATGTAACCCACATGGGCTAGCATGCAGTAACACTGCATTTAAATTGAGATGGAACGACATAGTTTCTTGTGTCACTTTGGGTTTAATCACTTTAATTTAAAAACATCTCCCAGCACTTACCAGCTGTTCTCACCATGTGCCACTGTAAGTATAATGGCATTTGGCCACTTCTGCCCGACAACACAACTGAAATCCCCCATTGTGGATAATGTGCTCTCTGAGTCATGACACTTCTCTGGATTAGTCAGTTTCTCATGTATTTCAATGGAGATACACACTGCAGTTTATAATACCCTGAGATCTGTTCTGCACAGGGGAAGATGTACCATGTAATTGAACTAATCTCAGTTACTTTATCATCGCTAGAAAATTTGGTTGTAGATTCTGTTGTTGTTTTGGTGAGGCTCAGCTGTGAAACCATGGCAGATTATTTGGGTACATCTGGAAAAACAAATCACATGACCTTCACAGGAGCTTTATTGTCTAACTCTGATTACTCTACTGGGTGACATATGCATTAAAGCCCACTCTGACTCAATTACTCTTCCTGTTTCTCATATTATGATTGACTAACTCCCTGGCATATTCCCAGTCTAAACACTGTGTGAATGATGCCATGATTCTGTTACCCAGTACATAATGTTTATATGTCTACCATGTAATAAAAGGGAAAGTGTTGAAAGTGATGGCACAGGAGGCACTGTGGAAGAAGGCAATCTGGTGAGGGAAGTGTGATGTTCTGGGTACTCATGTAAACATCAATTTTACACATGGCAGATTGAGATCTAAAGAATTTGGAGGCCAGAGCAATACCTTAAACTGACATCCACATTAATGTTTGGACCCAAGGTATCACACTTCCTCTTCTAGCTTGTCTTCTTCCCATAATGCTTTTTGGTGCCATCATTTTGTGCCTCATCATTTGGTGCCAACTACAAACACATAGCCATTGCTCCAAGGGCATTTTCATACACTTGTGTGTTCCATGTAGCTGCGTTTGATGGTGGACAGGAGTTTGCACTGGCATTCTGACTGGTATGTGTCTATACAGCCCCATACTGAGCACAGTATAGTGTGTTTTGTGTTGTGACACACTCCTCCCTTAACCAGATTTAAAAATGTGTGAATTGTGACTCAGTAGTACTTTTTTTCAGATTATGCGAGATAGTCTTTATTGTCCTCCCACATTAAGTGCATTCACTCCTGGGGGATTTTTCCATAGTTCTTAGTACTGTGCCTTCTTTGTTCACAGAAACTAGGAAGGATCGTAGTTCTTAGAACACCATGTATAGGGCATTTTTTAGTTCCTATTTCAAGGCAGAGTCCTTTCTCAGCACAGAGGATCTCTGAGTGATATAAGTATGTAAGAGTATACCAATTGGTCCAGAGAAAGAGACGCAAGTGTATAGTGATTGGTCCAGGCACAGTGCCTGTGTTGAGCTCAACCGCCATGTTTAAATATACATGTAGACCGATAATAAATAGGCCATATAAAAAACAGATCATCACGCTTAAAATGGAAACAAAGAACACAGATATTGGCCCGAAAGTGAAGTTCAGAATTTACTGAGCTTATATACAGTGGGGCTAAAAAGTATTTAGTCAGAAACTGATTGTGGAAGTTCTCCCACTTAGAAAGATGAGAGAGGTCTGTAATTTTCATCATAGGTACACTTCAACTATGAGAGACAAAATGATAAAAAAATCCAGGAAATCACATTGTAGGATTTTTAAAGAATTTAATTGTAAATTATGATGGAAAATAAGTATTTGGTCAATAACAAAAATTCAACTCAATACTCTGTAACATAACCTTTGTTGGCAGTGACAGAGGTCAAATGTTTCCTGTAAGTTTTCACCGGGTTTGCACACACTGTAGCTGGTATTTTGGCCCATTCCTCCATGCAGATCTCTTCTAGAGCAGTGATGTTTTGGGGCTGTCGCTGGGCAACACGGACTTTCAACTCCCTCCACAAATTATCTATGGGGTTGAGGTCTGGAGACTGGCTAGGCCACTCCAGGACCTTGAAATGCTTTTTACGGAGCCACTCCTCCGAGCGGTGTATTTGGGATCATTGTCATGCTGGAAGACCCAGCCACGTTCCATCTTCAATGCTCTTACTGATGGAAGGAGGTTTTGGCTTAAAATCTCACGATACATGGCCCCGTTCATTCTTCCCTTAACACGGATCAGTCGTCCTGTCCCCTTTGCAGAAAAACAGCCCCAAAGCATGATGTTTCCACCCCCATGCTTCACAGTAGGTATGGTGTTTCTTGGGATGATGAAACTCAGCATTCTTCTTCTTCCAAACACAACGAGTTGAGTTTTTACCAAAAAGTTCTATTTTGGTTTTTCATCTGACCACATGATATTCTCCTAGTCCCTCTTCTGGATCATCCATATGCTCTCTGGCAAACTTCAGACGGGCCTGGACATGTACTGGCTTAAGCAGGGGGACACTCCTGGCACTGCAGGATCTGAGTCTCTCTCGGCGTAGTGTGTTACTGATGGTAGCCTTTGTTACTTTGGTCCCAGCTTGTTGCAGGTCATTTTGACCCCACGGGATGAGATTCTTGCGTGGAGCCCCAGATCGAGGGAGATTATCAATGGTCTTGTATGTCCTCCATTTTCTTACAGTTGCTCCCACAGTTGATTTATTCACACCAACCTGCTTGTCTATTGTAGATTCACTCTTCCCAGCCTGGTGCAGGTCTACAATTTTCTTCCTGGTGTCTTTCGACAGTTCTTTGGTCTTGGCCATGGTTGAGTTTGGAGTCTGACTGTTTGAGGCTGTGGACAGGTGTCTTTTATACAGATAATGAGGTCAAACAAATGTCATTAATACAGGTAACGAGTAGAGGACAGAAGAGCTTCTTAAAGAAGAAGTTACAGGTCTGTGAGAGCCAAAAATTTTGCTTGTTTGTGGGTGACCAAATACTTATTTTCCACCGTGATTTACAATTAAAGTCTTAAAAAATTCTACAGTGGGATTTCCTGGATATTTTTCATAGTTGAAGTGTACCTATGATGAAAATTACAGACCTCTCTCATCTTTCTAAGTAGGAGAACTTGCACAATCGGTGGCTGACTAAATACTTTTTTGCCCCACTGTATGACGAAAGAGATGCAATGAGATTCATCTAAGCGAAACTTGTGTGGCTTACTTCACTTTAGCATTAGGATTATGATATGATACGCATCACGAAAACAAAAAAACAGCTGAATACAAGTTACAGTGTATAGTCTGAGTCGTTTTAACACATCACATCACACTAATAATTCAGCAGACAAATTGAGTCATAACACTGTACTGCAACATCTACAGGAGGGGAGATTGTAGTTTACACCTCGTTTAAATCGTGTTTTTCCCTCCTTCAAAATAACTGATTTTTTTTAGCTGAAATTTGATGTATTATATTGTGAAAATAAGTATCGCGATATAGTGTGGTATTGATTTTTTAGCACAGCCCTATTCAGTATCATGCAGTGTTCCTACTGGTGCAAACCAAAACAGGCTCTGGAATGAATGTAGTTCTCGGGGGAGCTCCACAGGGATGAGGTACTCCCAAATTAGTTCCTGGAACTGTTTTGTGTGAAAGCAGCTATTGATGAGCTTTGGCAACACCTTGTTGCCAGTTCATGGTTTGTCAATCCTATCACCACTGCGAGAAGGTATTCACCGTTGCTGAATGATACTCCGACCAAGACATCTGGCCGTAATGGTTTGGTCTTCATCAAAGTTGATTCGGATTTTATATGTACATCTCACAGGCATTCAAACACATCAACTAGAGATAGACTGAAAATAGACTTTTCCAGACCATGTTTCCATTTCCCATTTCCATTCACAGTTTTAAAGGATAATCAACATTATTTGTTATTTCATCCATGAGTGATCATGAACACACACTAACAATACTCACTAATTACTTCCGAATTGCTCTTGAATCGTTTATCTTTTTCTTGTCTCACTGGTTTCACTGTCTAACCAACAAAACTGTTTTAGGGTTTTATTTTAATACCTGGGTAAAAAATGGGCAAATTCTATCAAAGATGCTAAACTATTCATGCACTGCTTTAAACCGTGCACCAATATTTTATTTCTCTTTTGGCACTTGAGACTTCTGCAGAATTAAATAATTAGGCCTTAGGGTCATCAGTGCTTGGGACTGTTTCATGAAATTTTCTGTTTTCCCAGACCTGTAGCTCTTCCATGCTGTCTAGTGATCATTATTAACCTAATGCTCAGCAACACTGAAAAGCCTGAGATTAAAGGTTAGGTAAGATTAAAACCGTGATCAATTGACATAGTGACCTTTAGCTAATTCAGACTCTTTTCTGTCCTCCATGCCAGCTGGCACATCTGCCTAACCTGGTCCATGAGGTGCTTTTCTAGCATTATTCATTGGCTGATGTACAAGCCCCAAGGTTAAGCGTGTAGCTGGACTTGGCTGAGTTTGTTGTCGTGTATGCAGGTCAGTGGCAGACGTGCTTAAATAGAAATGCATGCGAGACAATTCACAGGGTCCAATATGTCGTCCTTCTCTTCGCCTTTAAAGTTGAATCTTTTTTGCAGGCTCCTGCATATAGTATTCCGGATATAAAGTTTGGATATAACATAGAATATCTTTGGTCAGTATGCACAAATGGAGTATAATATGTGAATATATTGCAATTACTGTATAGTGTATGTATTGCATTGTAACTAGGTGAAAACATTTTGCGCAATGATGTGTGACTATGAAAATAAGCATTATAATGCCTTTTTTTTTTTTTTTGCTTTGGGAATTTAAGCTCAAATGTGACAGGTGTTTAACTTGCTCCAAGTTAACAAGTCTCTGAAGCATTAGCATATGCAAAGCTAGTGTATGAAATTAATCCATGTTTGAACTTGAATGTGTAATTGATATGAATCAGAGTAGGAATGTGCTTGTAAATTGAACGTAGGACGTTTTGTTTCATTTGGATAGATAAACATGTATCACTAGATACAACCCCAAATCAAAAAACGTTGGGACAGTATGGAAAAGGCAAATATAATTAAAGACTGTTTTTTTCTATTGCTGAATTTCAGGCCTTCAATGCATTCCACAAAAAGTTGGAATGGGATCAGTTTAGGACTGGTAATGAGGTAAAAGAAAAAAAGAAAAGAAAAAACCAAATGGTGATGTGATTTCAAACTGGTGATTATAATCATGATTTGGTAAAAAAAAAAAAGCAGTATCCACAAAAGGCTGAGTCATTGAGTAGCAAAGATGGGCAGTTTATCTCCAGTCAACAATTGCATGAAAAAATTATTGAAATGTTTAAAATAAATGTTTAATATCTGGACGAATTTTAGAGCATAAAGGGTAAGGGTGCAAGCGCAAGCTGAACACCTCCAATCCCTTAGACGGCACTGCATCAAGAATTGTCATTAATCAATAGCTGATATAATCACATGTATAAGGGATTCTTTCATCGAACCTTTATCTGCTATGGGTGCGACAAGGCATGGGCAGACGAGATGCGGGTTCCAGTTCCAAAACAAAGGTTTATTAATGACAAAGAGAAAATATCAAAATCAACAAAAAGCAATAACTCAGAAGAAAACAGCGAACGAAATGAAACCTGGCATGGTAGTTGAACAAAGCAATGATCCAAACTAAATTTCAGGGAAAACACAGCAAGTCAAACTAAAAACAGCTAGCCGAGACTAGGCTAACGCTAGAAGTAGTGAAACGCGCTTAAGGTGAACTTAGAATAACAAATGTGAACATAAACTAGGCACGCAAAACCAGAAAAGCATGATACCATGTCCAGGAAAGTCCAACAGAAAACAATAATCCAGGCTTGGCATGGCATGGTGTGACGTGGTGAGGCTTGGCTTGGCTTGACAAAAGAAAACACACACGAGCATTCGACAGAAGCCGAGATTATGCTACTGGGAAAATATGACACTTATATAGACAGAATTCCAGCTGGGTGTGGTAGCAATTAACGTCCACCAACCAATAAAATAAAATACAAAACAAAAACACAATCGGCATGAAAGATCAGGATCCGCAGCCATCTTCGTTCAGCAAAGTATTGTGGCCAATGTAGCCCCACCACCCCAAAAATGAACAAAAACCAGGGGCAGGGCACGGATCCTGACAGTACTCCCCCTTTAAGGAGTCCGTCCATGGACTCCCACCACCCCTCAGGAGCAGTTAGTAAAGTCCAGGGGTTTTCTCTTGGGGCAACCCCTAGGAAGGACATGGTCACCACCAGGCACTTGACAGTCAGGGCAGTCGCCCCTGACACGGGTGGTTAGCAAGAGGCCGGAAGGAGAGCAAGGGTCTGGCTTGACAACGGGGCAAGGCAGAGTGCTCTGGATGTCCTCAAGACGAGGCAGCACACTCTGGATGTCCTCATGGCAAGGCGGCACGCTCCCGACATCCTCGTGGCGAGGTGGCGCGCTGTAGATGTCCTCAAGGCGAGCCTCTCGAGAGCAGGCAGCCTCAGGCAAGGCCTCTTGGGAGCAGGCAGCCTTGGGCAAGGCCTCTCTGAAGCAGGCGGCTTCGGGTGAGGCCACACTGGAACGGGCAGCCTCTGGCGAAGCCTCTCTGGAACAGGCGGCCTCTGGGAAGGCCTCTCTGGAACGGGCGGCCTCTGGGAAGGCCTGACTTGAGCGAACAGCCTCTGGGAAGGCCTCACTTGAGCAGTTGGCCTCTGGGAAGGCCTCGCTTGAGCAGGCGGTCTCTGGGAAAGCCTTACTTGAACTTCTCAAAACTAGTGTCCATGGTACAGGGGTCGGTGCCACTGGTTCCGTTAAGCCGCGGAGAGTCAAGTCTTGTTCAGATACGTAACTAAACTGCATGTCATGCTCAGATACCGAGCTGAATGACCCTAACAGCACAGGTACTGAGCTATTGGGCGACATTAACGGCTTAGATAAGGAACTAAGCGGTGCAGCGTACACAGATACAGAGCTAGGTTAGCTCTGATACACAATTATACGATGCTAACGGCACCTCTATGGGACCAGAAGACGCGACATGCATGGAAACGGAGTGAACGAATTCAGACACAAAGCTAACATGTTCAGATATGAAACCAAGGGGTGCAGCATGCTCAGATAAGGAATCAGGTGGTGCTAATGGTTTGAGTTCAGAACCAACGAATTGAGATATAGAGCCAACATGCTTGGACACAAAACTAGATGGCGCTAACTGCTCAGTTATGGAACCAACGCACTCAGGTACTGAGCAAAGCGGTGCTAACAGTACCAAAATGGAACAAACAGGCTCAGGTTTGGGGCTAAGCGACGCAGATGGCTCGGTTACCGGGCTAATGGGTGCGTGGTGTTCGGATATAGGGTTAAGCAGTGTGAACGGTTCAAAACCAACTTGGTCAGGTATAGAGTTAAGAGGTGCTAACGGTTCAGGTTCTAGGTGGTGCTAATGGCTCAACAACAAGACAAAGACCTGGTCAAGTACAGAACTAAGCAGCGCTCGGAAACGGAACCAACTTGATCAGGTTCTGAGCCAAGTGGCGCTGACAGCTTGAAAACGGAATAAACTTGGTCAGGTATGGCACTAAACAGCACAATAGGCTTGAAACTAAAACGAACAAAAACCGGGGGCAGGGCATGCATCCTGACATTACCGAGCACTACAATACAGATTCACAAATGACGCTTAAAACTTTACTGAGCAAAAACAAAGCCTTATGTTAACCATGTCCAGAAGCGCCGTCGACTTCTTTGTGCTCGGAGGCATCTGGGATGGACCATCACACAGTGGAAATGTGTATTGTGGTTAGACAAATCAGTATTCCTGATCTTTTTTGAAAGAAATGGAAGCCGAGTTCTCTGGTCCAAAGATGAAAAGGACCATCCAGACTGTTATCAGCAACAAGCCCAAAAGCCACTTAAAAAAGTCAAAGTAAGAAACATTGTGTTCTTTTTTTTATTTACAGTTTCCATACTATCCAAACTTTTTTTTATTTGTAATAACTAACTAGTTAATACATGTTTGGCTATCTGCCATAACAGGCTTATCAGTAGCAGCAGTCCTATTCAAAACAATACTAAAAGTGACCTAGTAAAAAATCTTCATGCATGCCCATATTAATACAAACAGACAGCAGAGTTATAGTATTCTTCACTGCAATGAAGTATCACTTTTTATTTTCTTGTTTGTTCTGAGGCATATCCCTTCTTTGCTATGTCTATTCATGCATCTGTTCATACAGGTGATGCAATGGCATTTCACTAACTCATCCAGGATGCACTTACACCTGCTCTGGTTAGGCATATACCCCTTACCACTAATGAAATGCTCATGAAAACTCAACTGACAATGCAGAAGATCATACTTATTAGGATGTATCTGCAACCTGACAGTGTGTATGGTGGTGAACACTGTGCCTAAATAGTGCAGGGCATCATTTATCTCCAGCACATGTACCCGCAGAAAATCCAACCAGACAATACACCAGTGTTTAGTAATGTCCACAAGCACTCTCTTCATCAGCCATTCAAAAGAGGCCATTGCATTATAATGTCCAAATGGAACTGCCAACTGCCAAAGTACATCACATTTGTGAATGCCATCAGGGAGTACAACTTACCAGTAGCTACTGTGGATGCCCAGAGAGCTAAAGTACTGTCATCTGGCAACCTTCTGTCATCTGGCAAGTCTTTCTATTCTTGACTAGCACGACCAATACCATCAATGTGCTATTGGAGGGTTCGATGATGCTGCCAGTAGACATACAGTGCCTTGCAAAAGTATTTGGCCCCCTTGAACTTTTCAACCTTTTGCCACATTTCAGGCTTCAAACATAAAGATATGAAATTGTAATTTTTTGTGAAGAATCAACAACAAGTGGGACACAGTCGTGAAGTGGACGAAATTTATTGGATATTTTAAACTTTTTTTTAGAAATAAAATACTGAAAAGTGGGGCGTGCAAAATTATTCGGCCCCTTTACTTTCAGTGCAGCAAACTCACTCCAGAAGTTCAGTGAGGATCTCTGAATGATCCATGTGTTGACCTAAATGACTGATGATGATAAACAGAATCCACCTGTGAGTAATCAAGTCTTTGTATAAATGCACATGCTCTGTGATAGTCTCAGAGTTCTGTTTAAAAGCGCAGAGAGCATCATGAAGACCAAGGAAACACACCAGGCAGGTCCGAGATATTGTTGTGGAGAAGTTTTAAAGCCAAATTTGGATACAAAAAGATTTCCCAAGCTTTAAACATCTCAAGGAGCACTGTGCAAGCGATCATATTGAAATGGAAGGAGTATCAGACCACTGCAAATCTACCAAGATCCGGCCGTCCCTCTAAACCTTCAGCTCAAACAAGGAGAAGACTGATCAGAGATGCAGCCAAGAGGCCCATGATCACTCTGGATGAACTGCAGAGATCTACAGCTGAGGTGGGAGAGTCTGTCCATAGGACAACAATCAGTCGTACACTGCACAAATCTGGCCTTTATGGAAGAGTGGCAAGAAGAAAGACATTTCTCAAAGATATATCCATAAAATGTAAATAAAAAGCCACCTGGGAGACACACCAAACATATGGAAGAAGGTGCTCTGGTCAGACGAACTTTTTGGCCACAATGCAAATGTCTCTATCTTGATGTGCAAAACTGATAGAGACATACCCCAAGCGACTTGCAGCTGTAATCGCAGCAAAAGATGGCACTACAAAGTATTAACGCAAGGGGGCCGAATAATTTTGCACGCCCCACTTTTCTGTTTTTTATTTCTAAAAAAAGTTTAAAATATCCAATAAATTTTGTTCCACTTCACGATTGTGTCCCATTTGTTGTTGATTCTTCACAAAAAATTGCAATTTCATATCTTTATGTTTAAAGCCTGAAATGTGGCAAAAGTTTGAAAAGTTCAAGGGGGCCGAATACTTTTGCAAGGCACTGTATATAGTGGGAATCTGATCCAGGAAAGGTGGTGCAAATGGTGAGCTTGTGTCAGTGTTTTGTTATATAATGTTAGTTTGTGAACCATCCTTGGGAAACAAACCAAAAACAAAACAAAACAACAAAAAAAACATGCATAACTATCTCTACGTGTTCCCAAAGTTTCTGACACAGGAGCATTTGGGGCATCATCACTCTTTGTTGCCTTATTACTTCAGAGTACTCACACGAGTTTCACAATTAATTTTCAGTCCAGAGCGCTCCATTGCTATGATTTACTATGCTGTTAAAAGCAGTTTAAAAGTCCAATCAAATAATATAAAGTTCAAGAGTTGGAGCCAATCAGATGTTATGGCAATTCTGACATACACTAAACCAAAATATTAGCTGTCAATGTCCCAACATATTCACTGTCTCTCCTATCACCAATTTAAGCTCGATGCCACTGGTATGTATCAAGTTACTGACCAAATGTGGTATCTCGCCAAGTTTAACGATAGAAATTATGGATCCAATACCTACCATCATGGGCTAAGGTACTCCATTAATTGTGCACTGCACCTAAAGTCTGCACTGCTGCCAATATTTCTAACTACACATTGGCTAGCTCCTAGCTTGTCTCCCATCTGTTTTGTTTGTCTACAATGTTGTGCTCTGCACATAATCCATGAAACCACTGACCATTCGTCCCATCTTGCTGCATCTCTTCCTCTTCTTCAGGCTCAGTGGTGTTTGAGTTGCAGCCAGGTGTGGCGACACTGGGCATGTGAGGATGATCTCTGCTCACTTGGCTTCCTTGACTGCTCACTCCAGTTAGATGGTGCAGTCAGTCGGACGTGTCATTGTAGGCAATCAGCCATCAGCAATCCCAAGTAGGTTTCTACAGCAAGGTTTTGCTACAGTAGTTGCTGGTGTGCATTGTCATTATCGTGGTGCCATGTCAGAGTGCCATCATCATACATTGTGCTGCCGTTACTTTAGTGGTCCCAGTGTCATTGCTATTGGTCTGCTATTGCCAGGTCATTTTCTTCCAAGAGCTGTTCACATTCCCTCGTTTGCAGCGATTATTGGGCCCACTTGGGATACCAATGTAACATCAAAAAAGACAGAACCACCAGAAATCTTGCTCATTCTCACACTTTAATGAAAACTGGCCTGTTAGCACTGCATGTAGCATTTATAACAGCTGTGAATGGTGTAGAGGCTTACTGAATGGCTGAACAGTGGGGGGCAGAAGCTAAGTGGACTAGAATTCTACAGGATGGTAGGTTATCAGTAACTTTTAGAAGAATGTCATAAATAGCTGGACATATTTATAAGGCATAAAAACACACACACATATACATATAAACAGTACTTTGTGGCTGAATTACTTTTTAAAATAACAAAAGGTTTCCTCCTGTGCCCATGTGGGTTCCCCCACACAAAGACATGTTTTATGTTAATTGGTCTCACAAAATTTCTCCGGTGTGAGTGTGTTGGATGAGTGCAGTTATAACCTTGCTTCTGTCATGAATATAGCCACAATGGTGACATGACATGAAATAAAATAACCCTGACACAATGGACCTGCAACACATGCTGGGGGCCCTACAGATGCCACACTACAATACAATGCTGAATGGAGGGCTGTCAAGAAACCATGAATAATGTTTATAAAGAGATTATTTTTATATACAAATTATTTAATTGGGCCTCTTTTAAATATAAAGGTGCAGTGTGGGGGATACGGGGGCGTAATGTGTATTTCAGGACTTGTAAATGTATTCATTTAGCACCTGCAGTGTACGCCATTCAACTTGAATGGCATTTTGAGAATGGAGACTCTTTGAAAATTAAAATTCAAGGGCAGATCCTGTTCAGCTGCACATTGTATAGAGTGTCTGCAGAAACTGTAGCAAGAAGTGGACAACATTGTGATTGGTGAAGTGGCATGGCAGTCCATGCAAGGAAATCATGCTTTCACTAATATACACACATATTTTTGAGTAGCCAACCCAACTACTGAAAGGAAACTCAGATGAATATGAGTAGAACATGCAAACTTCACACAGATGGTAACTGGAGGTTAGGATGAAACCTATTTTTTTAAGTAGTATTTCCTTTGCTCCCTACATTTCTTTTGTTTCCTATATTTTACAATATATAAGGAAATTTGTCATTCTAAACACATTTCCTTGATTGGAATAATCAGTTTAAAAAGCTGTATAGGCAGGGACATGAGACACGGAGAGGAAGAGAGTATGTGAAATTAGAAAAGTAAGGAAAAATATGTGTGCCCACTATGACCCTGTGTGTCTATATGATCATTGTTTTTGCATTGTTGTGTGATATGTGAGACAGTTAAAGAGCTGAAGGAATTGGTGCTTGGATTTACAATCCCATTGTGCTGGAAATGGTGTTCATTTAAGCATTAAATGTCCCTATGATGACTGTAGGTGCAGGAAACTATGTGGAAACAGTCAAACATGAAGCATCCCCAGGCTTTCTAATATTCCTGTTGCTTTCAAGGTCTCTGGTTACAGCCACTGCTTATGCAGTGTTCAACTATCTAAACTGTCCTATGTGAATTATTGATTTGCACTCGTATCTGTTTGCCCAAAGTGTTCTGTTTTACACAATCCTGAATTCTCAATGGCAATGCCTGCTAATACAGAGCTGGATAAGTAAGCTTGTAGTGCTTGGCAAGCAAGAACACACGTATTGACATATGTGTGACTAAGTTATTGTATGCCTGCAGAGGCGGGATGAGTTACACACTTGAACCCTCCTCCTGTTCATGCTCATTTTCATGTTCAATTACCGCTCTGCCCCTTGCAGCACAATAACTCTAAGTCACTGAATGAAAAGAAATGACACTGCAATTTCGAAAAGGTCAAGAAGGCTCAGGCAATGGATTACAGATGTAGCCTGAAAAAAAGACTAATTACAGGACATCAATAATGGGAGAAACCAAGAGACCTATAACCAAAGCTCATAGATAAAGACACTGTGATTCTACAGTGTGTATGGAGGTGACTCTGTGAAGATCAGGTGAACCACATGCAAGACATAAAACCTCACTGTTATATAATGTAGTCTACCGATGGCTATATTGACTGGGAATTCTGATTAAACAATACTGTAGTGTATAAGAAGAACGAGGCACACCAGGAAAATTGCTCATAATGACGCTTTATTCAAGAACCATCTTCTAAGAGCTGTAAAGTTTGTGAAACCTTTTAGAATTTTCTGTATTTCTTCATAAATATGACCTAAAACAGAACCAGATCGTCATGCAAGTCCTAATAGTAGATAAAGAGAATCCATTTAAACAAATGAGACAAAAATATTATACTTGGTCATTTTTTACTTTACTGCTGCATATCAGCTAGGATACATTGTTGCCCATTCTTCTGTATAGAACAACTTTATCTCTGGGATATTGATGGGTTTCACCGCACAAACGTCTTCCACAACATTTCTATTGGATTAAGATCAGGACTTTAACTTGGACATTCCAAAACATTAATTGTAATCTTATTTAACAATGTTGGTAGAACCATTTGTGTGCTTTGGGTCATTGCCTTTCACTATGATCCCTGACATTTTCTTTTCAAATTTTCTGGTACAATTCAGAATTCATTGTCCCATCAACGATGCCCAATGCAGCAATACAAGCAAAACCATGATACTACCACCACCATGTTTCACGGATGGCAAAAGATTTTTATGCTGAAATGTATTATTTTCCTTTTTCCTTTCCTTTCTTGGCTTGACCAATTATATACTGTAAGAATAAACAAAAACAAACAAAGATAAATAATTAAATAACCAAACTTTTCCGTTACACCAAAAACAGTCAAAGCTTACAGTCTATTCATCTAAAAGAGAAAAAAGGCATTTTACACTATTACTCTACACTAAACGCTGCAAAATTATCATTTTCAACATAACCACAAGTGAACCCCGCTCTATGAATGCACTCCAAAAATTGTTTTGATAAAAAATATTCGGATCGTGAAAGCTCCTCACGGCTAGTCCAGAGAGTGGAGATGAATGGACAACAGCGGATGTATACAAAAACAGCAATAAAGATCGAAACCTTCAATATAGCAGAGTCAAGGGATTCCAGGGTTTGTAAATGAAGATCAGTCTGTGAGGCAAAGGTACTAAAAGGCAAGGAAGGACTGTCAGAAGTGTAGCTAGAGTAAAGATCCATGCAATCACCGATGAAACAGATCATGCTCAAAAGCAAGATACATAGCCAAGACAGTTTGCAATGTGTGAAGGGATGTGCAAGGTTGATGAATGGAAACTGGGTGTAAATGGAAAGCATAGAAGTTTGGTGAATCAGAGTGCGGCAACTGAGAGTATTGGCAGAGGATGTGTGAGTATGAAGGAGCTTTGGAATAAGGGTCCAGGCTGCTGCATGGGGATGCCATGGGGGTAACAGAGCCCCGCTTTCATTATTTATATATTGTAGCTCTAATGGGTGAAATACCAGGTTAGGGTATTAAAATATCTCATACTTCACAGCAGGAAATTGGATGGAGGGAGTTAGGATACTGATAGTAAACTGTACATTATTATATGCATGACTCTAGGCTTTTTCTGTTTTTATTATTCAAGTACTTATGTAAATTACATGGAGGAGACCAGAATTATCATCTGTTTGGTCAAAAAGAATAAGAAAACGCAGAATAATGCAATATTTATTTGTAATATTGACCTTCATATATTTATTATGAAATTAAAGACATGTATGCAACCCCAAACATAGCACACTGACCTTACATTATTCCACCTCAAAAAAGTCTTTTTTCTTTTCGGTTTTGGAGCAGCAATTCCAGAGAGATGCAGGAAACCAATACAGACTAAACTGGTTGACAAAAACATGGTTTAATACTAACAGTATAAATTGTAGGACTTTAGAGAGACAGTAGTGATGTTTAAGTCCTTAGATATTAAATCATTTATGCATTAATTCATTCATTTCATTCCCTCTTAATTCAGTTCAGGTTCACAGGGTGCAAGTCAGGAACCAACCCTAGACAGGGTACCAATCCAGCATAGGGCACAAACACACTCATTCACTCACACTGAGACAGTATAGAGAGACCAGCTGACCTAATGCATGTCTTTGAGATGTGGGAGGAGAGCAGAGTCCTCAGAGAAAACCCACACAGACACTTGCAAACTACACATAGGCAGAGTCTGGACTGTGAATCTTTACAGGGATCTCTAGGGCTATGAGGCGACAGAGCTAACCACTTGCACCAAAGTGCCAATATGTTCTTATTGAAAATAGGAATTAACTTGTCAGGTCTGTGTGACTGGCAATTGTCCATGTGAAGATTCAGGTGATGGCAACCACTGGCAGCAAGTCAGTGTTATGTGTGGTGGATGTTACATCTCATATGTACAGTAGTACCCTATATGTGCAAAATTTGTACATATATGAGCATCACATGTTGCATTATTGTTATCTTACAGAACGTTGCCAGTAATATTTACCTAACATATACATAATACCATGCAATTTCTTCTTTAAATCAGAACTGGAGGTCAAAAAGTGCATGTTGAAACCTGGGGTTTTGTCAGTTTGAAGAATATTTCTACATTATATTTGCCTTTCCCCTTTTACACCGTAATGTATTTATCTGATTTGGGCATCTGTGTATCTGTGGCAAGTTTTCTAAGACAGTTCTATGCTAGAACCATATTCAGCGAACTGAAGATGTTTTCCAACAACCTCATTTGTATAATGTGATTAGCTTTGCTGATTTATACATGAGTCTCTAGATACAGTCTGTGGGGTATGGTGTTCTGTTCAACAGAAGATGCATACCAATAAGATAAATACAAATAAAAGGTCAGCTTCATGATTTCTGTATGTCTGTAACTAAAGCCTGTAGTTGAAGACTTGGGCAGTAAAACTTTTCGCTTTTTTCATTTTCTTTGGAGGGGAATGTCCAGAAAGAGAAAAAGAATAGATATGTCTAGTTGGATGAGCTCAAATTAGACTCCCTGATGCTATTCCAAGAAGCTATTAGCCTGTAATGAGTTTCTTGTCACTCTTATATGCAGCGGGTGGGTCATTTTATAATATCCCATCACTGTCACATACTGTACACACTGGTGCCACTTACGTAATAGACACTGTACAGCACAGTACATGTACTGGGGGCCAAAAGTCTGAGACCACTAATGAAAATGCTTCTAATTCACAATTTTCTTGAATTGAATACAGAGGTTTTTATGTTTTGTTTTATTTTACAAATCATATAATTGGTATAACAACTAAAGTAAAAACATTGAATCGGGTTTGAAATTTACCAGAAACAGTGAATCTTCCTCACAAACACCCAAACAACCATTTTCACTGGTGACCTCAGAAAGTATGTTAAAAACAAAGCATGTAGCACTGGGCAGACTAACAATATGACAAGATCTTAATGGGCTGGATTGATTTTGTATTCATGGGCTAACATTTATCTCAAATTGGAATACCAATTCTTAGAATTATTTATTAGATTTCTATTTGTTGCTTGTCAGTTAGCTTAGGGACAAATGCATATATTTTCAAATTTTCTACCGTATCCACGCCTTCATGCAAGTATACCTTCATGCAGGACTTTCTTTGATAAATGGCGGAATATGTAATGCTGATTGCATTTCCACTATTGAAATAATGAGTTTGAAAAGGTTGAGTGTGGGAGGGGACAAGAGGGAGAGAAAGCAAAACAGGATAAGACAGGGACAAATTTCTGTTTGTGTGTGTGTGCATGCATGTCTTGCTCAAGTTTCTATATCATTATGAGGACCAAATAACCAACTATCCCCACAAGAGTAGAAAGGCCCTTACATCCAAGCCACAGAACCGCACTATTCCGACATACTTTTAATCTAAACCATTCCAAAAAAGTAAGTCTGTATCATTTATAGGATTTTATTCTACATGTAACCACCATTGTTCATACCCTTGTTAGATTATAAACTACATAGGCAAACTTTTGTCGATACTCAAAAATTACGTCCAATAACATGGCTATCAGTATGATCTCCCTTTGCTGCTACAAACCTCGCTCTCATAAGAAGGTTTTCCACTAGTGTTTGGAACATGGCTGTGAGGTTGGGTACCAATGTTGAACTGATGTGTGGGTGAAATAACAGAGATTGCTGTCTACATAGATTTGACCATGTAGTGTATTTGTACCCGAGTTATCCCAGCAGATCCTGTTGTTTTGCTGAGTTTCTAGGGAAACTCTGGAAATGTTGAGGTGTATGGTACATTATTGGTCAGAGAACTAGCCAGAACTATATTCACTAATAAATGCACCTGCTCTACACTGTCATTGGTGAGCTTATCCACCAACGAGCTTTGTACCTAGACATCATACTCAGGTTAGCAGCATCCCATTGCTGTGGGTCGCATTTGACTGTGTCAGTAAGCAAATGCTTGGTTTGCTTGCGTTCTAGCTCGTGTGCATATGTGTGTGGGTGAGTGAATAAAGAGAACATGAATAAAAGTGGTGTTGAGTCATAGAAAGGGATACTAAGGACAAACTAAAAGCCTGCAGCACTTTAAAATGAGCCACAATGTCCCAAGAAAACATTTTCCTAGAAGAGAAAATAGGTTTAAAGATGCCATCAATTGAACAGCAAGGTCCTCTGCAATGAAAAAGCTTGACCAGCCAATAAACAATGATGATGTATTTACTACAGCTGCAAAAGCCTGTGACAGAATACATCTGAAGGCTGGCTGCATGCAAATAATGATATATGAAATATGATATGGGTGTGACAATGCTTGTTGAGCTTTTTGTATTCTCGTGCTGTGTTGTGTGATAAATATGAGGTCATCTGTTTAAAAGGCCCTTGGCACCCAGGTGCAGACTTTTGACCACTGGAGTTGTTTATTTTATATATATGTACTATATATGTGGTAGTACATATTAATATATAATATGTACTACCATATAATATATGGTACTAGTCTTTTTTTTCGGGATATGACTTCTGGAATGCATTAACAATATACACACACACATACTAGCGACTTTATTCTGTACACCAGTTCAACTGATTGTAAACGCAAACATTGAATCTAGACTATCACATGGCAGCAACTCAATGGCTTTTTCTTTTTTACATATATACATGGACGTTCAAACCAAGGATCCGTATGGGGAAGAAAGGTGATTTAAGTGACTTTGAATGTGGCATGGTTGTTAGTGCTAAACGAGCTGGTCTTAGTATTTCAGAGACTGCTGATCGACTGGGATTTTCATGCAAAGCTATCCCCAGGGTTCAAAATGCTTAAAGTGAATATGACCATAAATATGACATAAAACATCATCAGATTTTCACACAAGTCCTAAAAGTAGATAAAGAGAACCCAGTTAAACAAATGAGACAAAAATATTATACTTGGTCATTTATTTATTGAAGAAAATTATCCATTGTTACATATTAGTGAGTGACAAAAGTATGTGAACCTTTGCTTTCAGTATTTGGTGTGACCCCCCCTGTGCAGCAATAACTGCAGCTAAACATTTCCTGTAGCTGTTGATCAGTCCTGCACACCGGCTTGGAGGAATTTTAGCCCATTCCTCCGTACAGAACAGCTTCAGCTCTGGGATGTTGGTGGGTTTCCTCACATTAACTGCTCACTTCAGGTCCTTCCACAACATTTCGATTGGATTAAGGTCAGGACTTTGACTTGACCATTCCAAAACATGAACTTTCTTCTTGAACCATTCTTTGGTAGAACGACTTGTGTGCTTAGGGTCGTTGTCTTGCTGCATGACCCACCTTCTCTTGAGATTCAGTTCATGGACAGATGTCCTGACATTTTCTTTTAGAATTCTCTGATATAATTCAGAATTCGTTGTTCCATCAATGATGGCAAGCCGTCCTTGTCCAGATGCAGCAAAACAGGCCCAAACCATGATACTACCACCACCATGTTTCACATATGGGATAAGGTTCTTATGCTGGAATGCAGTGTTTTACTTTCTCTAAACATAATGACTTTCTTTTAAGCCAAAAAGTTCTATTTTGGTCTCAATCTTTCACAAAACATTCTTCCAATAGCCTTCTGGCTTGTCCACACGATCTTGAGCAAACTGCAGACGAGCAGCAATGTTTTTTTTGGAGAGCAGTGGCTTTCTCCTTGCAACCCTGCCATGCACACCATTGTTGTTCAGTGTTCTTCTGATGGTGGACTCATGAATATTAACATTAGCCAATGTGAGAGAGGCCTTCAGTTGCTTTGAAGTTATCCTGGGGTCTTTTGTGACCTCGCCAACTTTGTTGGTCAACCACTCCTGGGGAGGGTAACAATGGTCTTGAATTTCCTCCATTTGTACACAATCTCTCTCAGTGTAGATTAGTGGAGTCCAAACTCTTTAGAGATGGTGTTGTAACCTTTTCCAGCCTGATGAGCATCAACAACTCTTTTTCTGAGGTCCTCAGAAATCTCTTTTGTTCGTGCCATGATACACTTCCACAAACATGTGTTCTGAAGAACAGATTTTGACAGATCCCTCTTTCTTTAAATAAAACAGGGTGCCAACCTGTAATCCCATTGATTGAAAACACCTGACTCTAAATTTCACATTCAAATTAACTGCTAATCCTAGAGGTTCACATACTTGTGCCACTCACTAATATATAATATTGGATAATTTTCCTCAATAAATAAACGACCAAGTATAATATTTTTGTCTCATTTGTTTAACTGGGTTCTCTTTATCTACTTTTAGGACTTGTGAGAAAATCTGATGATGTTTTAGGTCATGTTTATCCATAAATATAAACAATTCTAAAGGGTTCACAAACTTTCAAGCACCACTGTATGCTGAGGCAGCCTGCATAGAACCACAATCCACTGACTTCACTCATCATCCACTTCCTCTTGCTCATTATCACTTACTACCATGGAGAGTACTACCTGGGGAGAAACAGGATAGAAATTATGTGGGACTGGCTTAAGCATTTCCTGATGGACTTCTTGAAACTGACCAAGGATCACAGAATAAACCACCCATCTGGTCCAGGCATACTTATCACATTGTAACTGACTGCACTCCAGACATCTTAAAACTGATGGTGTCCTCACACTGAATAATGCCTCAGATAAAACAACTGCCCTATCTCCAACTGAGTAGGTGTTGCAGGGTGCATTAAAAACCCCAAAAGCTAAAGCATAAAGAGACCAAAGCTCAGGAACTGGAGCGCTGAGAGTATGGAGATGAAACAAGTCACGAAGATAGTGTAACAATCATCATGGGCTGCCTTGGTGACATCTGAAGCATCAGGACCCATCTTGGTGATGCCTGGGGTGTCAGGGCCCACCTTGGCAATGTCTGGGGCATTCTGGCCTGCCTTGGTACTGTCTGTGACATTGGGCCTCTCCTTGGCAACATCTGGGGCGTTGGATGTCAATGTGGGTACTAAAACAGGAACTGTGCCTGGAGTGGAGACAGAGACAAAGTCCAGGTCTAAAGTCAGGCCTGGAGCCAAGTCTGCAACCAGCGCCACAACGAGGACTAGTTTCGGCAATGTGACCGAGACTGGAACTGGAGCTTGTACTGGCACTGCTCCAGGAAGTGGAGTTGGATTCCATGCCAGGATTAGAACTAAAACAGACACAGGAACAGAATCTGGAACTGGAGCCAGCATCTGAACTGGAACTGGTATCGTGACCAGAACTGGAGCTGGAGCTGAACTGAACTGGAACTTGGGATGGACATGTGACACGCACCGTCTTAGGAACAATAAGTGAGGCTGGCACCACAACAGGTGCTGGTGCGACAGGTGGAGATGGTGCTGCAACTGGAGCTGAGACTGGCACCACAACTGGAACTGAGACAGGATCTGGGTCTGAAATGGAAACTGAGGCAGGAGAGTCAGTGACTGGAACTGGAACCGGAACCACAGGATCTGTGGCTGAACATAGGATTGAAACTAGGTCTGGAGCCTGGACTGGACCTGGGTCTGAAACAGAGTCTGGGACCAAAGTCGGCATCTCAACTGGAACTAGAGCTGAAGCCGTGGCTGGAACTATGGCTTAGATAGGCACAGTCACTATACCTGGAGCTGGAACCACAAACGACACTGGAACTGAGACTGGCACCTGGGCAGGAAGTGTATCTGGAGTGGGCACTGCAACTAGATCTGAAGATGGCGCCATGACTGAAACTGGAGCTGAGACTTGAGCTGTGACCTTGGCTACCAATAAGAACTGGATTGGTACAAGAACTGAGAAAGGATCCGGGTCCGAAATCGATACTGGGAGACACAGACTGGAACTGGAAATGCAACCTGAACTGGAACTAAGACTAGAGGCTGGATTGGAACCAAGGCTAGGGACTGGACAGGAATTGAAACTAAGGCTAGAGCCAGGACAGGGACCACAGTGCAGTGATGTAGGTAAAACATGCATTATCCAGAGTGTGTACTTTCCATAATTATGCTACTAGCTTTTTGTGAAGCCAGTTAGCATATACTCTGTGTTTGGCAGGTCTGTCCAAGTGATCTGCTGAGAGCCTCTTAACAAATGGTTCAGATCCCTCCATTTGGCAACTTTGCAGCTGTCATAATACATGATCATGTAGTGTAAGAGGGAGTTGTTAATGGTAGTGCAGTAGCAGGAACTATTGGGGTAGATGGTCCTCTTTTGGTTTCCTGAGAAATAATAGGGGTGATAATGGTCCATGTTAGTTGTTTTGATATTGTATGTAGACTCCAAAGAACTTAAGACTCTCCACACTTGGTGCTTGAAAGTTTGTGAACCCTTTAGAATTTTCTATATTTCTGCATAAATATGACCTGAAACATCATCAGACTTTCACACAAGTCCTAAAAGTAGATAAAGAGAACCCAGTTAAACAAATGAGACAATAATATTATACTTGGTCATTTATTTATTGAGGGAAATGATGCAATATTACAAATTAGTGAGTGGCAAAAGTATGTGAACCTCTAGGATTAGCAGTTAATTTGAAGGTGAAAGTAGTCAGATGTTTTCAATCAATGGGATGCCAATCAGGTGTGAGTGGGCACCCTGTTTTATTTAAAGAACAGGGGTCTATCAAAGTCTGCTCTTCACAACACATGTTTGTGGAAGTGTATCATGGCACGAACAAAGGAGATTTCTGAGGACCTCAGAAAGAGAGTTGTTAATGCTCATCAGGCTGGAAAAGGTTACAAAACCATCTCTAAAGAGTTTGGACTCTACCAATTCACAGTCAGACAGATTGTGTACAAATGGAGAAAATTCAAGACCATTGTTACCCTCCCAGGAGTGGTCGACAGACAAAGATAACTGGGTTCTCTTTATCTACTTTTAGGACTTGTGTGAAAATCTGATGATGTCTTAGGTCACATTTATGCAGAAATGTAGAAAATTCTAAAGGTTTCACAAACTTTCAAGCACCACTGTATGAAGGAGGAACTAATCATCCTTTTTAATCCATCTGAAGTCTACAAATACATTCTATGTCTTGGTATAAAAGAACAGATACTTGTCCCAGCACCATTTGCCCAGAAGTTATACCTCTAGAGGCCTCCACACCATCTGTGATCAGACCAAATATTGTGGTGTCATCTATGGATTTAATTATGGCATTGGAGGAGTGTTTGGTGGTACAGTTGTAGGTAAACAGAGTAAAGAGCGTTGGGCTCAACACCCATCCTTCACAGGTGTTCCTGCATTCAGGATGAGAGTGGAGGAGTTGTGGATCCCAATCCTGTGCTCTGTAGAGAGGGGGTGTCCTGAACTAGATTGCCCAGTTTTGTTTATGTTAACTTTCTGCAATGTGTATTTCACCTGATGACACTGTAGAACAGTCAGTGTGTTTACATGCACTTAATAATTCAATAACTGCAGAAAATCAGATTTTGTCAATAATTCAATCAACACGTATACATGCACTTAAGTAATCAGATAATGGGGATACTTAGATAAAATAATGGGGAAGCTCCAGGTTTTTTCATGACTCAGTTATTGGATTTCTAATTTACAGTCAATAATCTCATAGAAATATGTAAACTTCGCACTTTAATATTCAATAATCAAATTATTAATTTCTCGTGTATATACTGCGTTTCAGAGTTTCCCCAAAGTGTTCGGTTTTGCTGACTTTAATTCGGTGGCATGTTTAATTTTGGGGTTGCCAGATCCATCAGCAAGAAAAAACAAACAAACAAACAAACAAACAAACAAACAAGCAACGATAAAGTCAATGGAACAAGATGCCAAATAATGCCAAGTATTTACAAATACACAGACCTGGCAACTGTGGGACTGAAAACACTGATTATAATAGGGTAACTGGTATATATGCTATGAGTAATCTGATTACTGAGTTAAAATCCATCTCACTTTATTGGATTTCTTAGTCTGATTTCTAGATTGGAGTATGCTATACATGACCATTTGAATAATCAGTTGCATGTAAACACACTCAGTGTCTGTTCACTCGAAGGAGGTGCAGTTGTGGAAGATGCTCTCCAATTTTAACTGCTAAATCAAGCATAGAACTGGTTCAGGATATTAGATGATTCACTGACTGCATCTGACTGCAGAGCATTGATCTTATAGTCAATCTGTGCCTACATGCAGTTCCAGTTACTCAGTTGTTATTTTGAAAGTATTTCTCGAGGTGCCGTTTGTATTTGCAGTTGTGATCATTCAACTTGGAAGCCTCACAGGAAAAGGCAGATCTAATCACACACAGGTGCAACCAATACATTGCCGCTCACTTTTTCAGCATTTTACAGCACCCTCCCAGTAAAACAAGAACACTATGCACAACAATGGCATTGTTCAGCCTTAAATGACTTAACAGGCAAATGTTTTTCACTAAGGCTGATTAGCCTTGGAGCACTCTGTGCTGAGCTTTGATTTCTTCAGCTGGAGAACCAGCACAGCAACATGTGCGCCCACTACTACCTAGTGGGGATCATTTGCCACCCTTAAAGTACCCTCCAGGTTCCAGAAGTTCCTAATGCAGCAACCCAGCAGCATCTGAATCTAAGCAGCAATGAGTCAAGGAGACACCTGTCCATAAATATCAGTGAGCCTTCAGATGTGGGATGCAGGGGGTTGGATAGGTGTTGCTGTGTGAGGATTCACCACCAAAGTGGGGATTAGAATAGGATTTGAAAAGGGAGGAGTGAAGCCACTTAGGTCTTAGAGCTCAGGTGATAGGTCACACACCATACCAACTAAAATGGATCCACATATTACGGTGCCAGCTTGTGCAGTTGTATAGCCAATCTACAACCCTAGCAGGGAGCCAAACCCTCCATTCTTTCCTTTTGACTCTCTCTTTCTCACTGCCATCAACCATTCTCTCCTTGGAGGCTCTAGTGCCCTGTTTCACATGCTTTTCTCCTCTTGCTGTTGCTGCTCTCTTGAGAGACCATCTTTTTACTTTAGCCCCTGGCACTGAGAGAGTGGTGGAGGAGCTGTTGTTTGGCCCTGTTTGGCTCTCAACCAGTGAGTCAGAACAGGCAGCCACAAATGAGTGCAAAAGAAATACTCTCCTCAGCCTCCTGCTGCATCTGATCAATCTTGATCACAGAGTCCAAGTTGCTGGCCAAAAGTGAGACAATGACCCTATCATCCTCATTACCTGAGTTCTTATCTTCCTCTGCAGAATCTGCAGTCACAACAACACTCCTCCCATGTTTCATGTGCCTGCAGTTCTAGGACATGGGCTTCTCGTTGAAGGTTAATGTGCTCGCTCAAGGATCCAACTGTGGGAGCTTAGCAAAACTGGAATTTGAAGTTACAGTCTTCTGATTACTAGTCTGGAGCCTTATGTTCATTTTCAGGCAGACAAATTATGTCCTGAAGGTTCCATAAACTAGCATTGATTCAAAAATAACTGGACTCCATTACCCTTTATCTAAGCTCAGATTTTCTGGTCTTACTCTTCGGATTTTTGGTGGCATTGCAGGGGGTTTACAAAGCTGTGATGGAAACATCAATGCTATATTAGCAAATTGTAAGAAATATTTTATTTTTTACAAATAAATAATGGAACCATAACCATGTAACACACTGAAACTGTACGTGAAATAGCAACAAATTTGTTCAAATTGCTAAACAGATAATGGCATGTTAGACATACTTAGCTGTAAATATAAATCCTAGCAGCTTCAGTGACTCAGTGGTTAATTCCAGGTTCTGGAAACACTAGTTCCTGAGAATGTGGGTTCAAATAAAAAATGGTGCAAAAATGACATGGAAATAGACCTAGTCCATTGCAGGGCAAGCAGTGGTTGCTGTTGCTGTTTATCCCTCAGTGAGCTTATCTTCCCTTAGACAGAGCCCATCATGCCTTTATGGAAGGCACCTCTAGGGTCACCACAGTGGTGGGCTAGCATGTTAGTCAGCTGTGCCATGTGAGCACCACAAAATGTAAGATCTGAGTCTTTATAAGTGAAATTTATAAATAAATTTAAATAGTCTATCATGACAAACTGCAAATAGCTTTCCATATTGTTAAGTCTATATGGGTATTCATTCACTTCTGCTCTCACTCTTCTCACCTTTCATAATCAAGCATATGGTGCGTGTATTTCAGTACAAAACAACACATTTTTGTGATTTAATTTGAGGTTCTATGTGTTGAAATGTGCGATTTTGACTTGATGCATGCATTGTGACATTATGGTGCAATACCCTAGATCAGTGTGAAACTCTGCCACTGTGTGACTCCCTACATTTATTTATTCTGCTGTTTACAGAGACTGGAGCAGCCACAATTACTGTTTTTTTGTTGTTTGTACATATATTTTATTGTCCCAGTCCCACGTTTTCAGACTGAAAATAACAGACTACTGTAAATTGGCAGACATTTAAATGTGCAGAAAAGGTCTGGACTATTCAACTGTATCACTATCAGTCGTTCTAATGCATAATGTTAAGAAGACACTACAGGTGAATAGGTGAACATAAACCATATATATTTATATTAGGGCTAATCATTTTTTGGCCTGTAGTAGGGCCAACAGGGGTCACTGTTGCGTCAGACCTCCACTCTCTCAGGTCATGCCTGTGTGACGCCCGACCTGGCTGTATACACTCAAACTCAACACACTGTGGTGGTTGTGGGCTAGTGAATTAAAGCAAAATGTAAATTTGACATTTGTCAAATCAGTCAGAGTCAGAACAGGAATGAAAGTGTATGCCCAGAGTTTTGTATCTCTATATATGAAAGAAAGTGATTTTGAAAAAACATTTAAGTGTGGACTCAAGATGCACTAGCCTTTGAGATCAGAGCCCGTGTTTGAGTCCTGGCTGTGCGTTCCACCCAGGCTACACAACTGGTACTCAACTGGTATGCTTTCCCAAGCCTCTGGGAGAATGTGCCACAGTTCTTATGAAGACTTTGGTTGTGTCACTTGTTTCTGTCTCTTCATATAATACCAGACTGTCTCAATGTTGTTGAGATCAGGGCTCATTCATTTTGACCAACTCACCAACTACATTTGCAGAATATAGCCACAAACCTGCAGTGAAACTCTAATATCATTTTCTGTCAAATGCAGACACTGATCCATATATTGCTCTCCAGCCATTTGGTTGACAAACTGCCTTCTTTTAGAGCCAAAAATTTCATATTTTGCATCATCAGTCCAAATCACCTGCTGCCATTGCACTGTAACCCAGTTCTTGTGTTTTTTTTAAGCATAGTTGAGTCACTTGGATTTGTTTTTGCCAGTAAAGCATGGCTTTCTATTCTATTTAGTTTATTTTCTCTCTGTCTCTCCTCTATTAAGGGGCCAGGACCTTTGGCAAAAGAGTGACTCCATATACCCCATGGCTGGGATCTATTGGCACCTGTTATTTAAAATGAACAATATGAAGTTCTTTTATTTTATTTTATCAATTCTGGATTGCTAATGACAGTTCTTGCATGGTTTATCCACACCATGTGCATTTTAATGTAGGTTTTGTCATAAAGACAGCAGCCCTTACTGTCTCACAATGCTAATACCATTACTCATTTCAGATTAATGTCATTAGCTAAGTGGATTTTTATTTTGTGGGACCAATACGTCCACCATTCCATCATCCCATACTGGTGACAAACTCACCATACCAGCATCCCTTACTGGTAACACCATATCCACCACAGCAATATCACACACTGGTAACATCACATCTACCATACCAGCACCCCATACTGGTGAATATCACACCCACCACATCAAAATCCCATCTAGATGACATCATATCCACCATACCAGCATCCCATAATGCTGACAATCATACCCACCATACCTAAATTCCATACTGGTGACATCATACCGACTATTCAATCATCCCATACTGGGGACACCATACCAAAATCCCACACTGGTGACCATTATACAAACCATACCACCCTCCCCTACTTGTGACCTTACCCACCATACCAAAATCCCTTTCTGGTGACACCATACCCAACATCCCAAAATCCCTTTCTGGTGACCATCATACAAATCATACAATCATCCCATACTTGCAACACCATACCTACAGTACCATACCAGCATCTCATACTGGTAGAATATGCACATAATGGTCTCAGACATCCATGTATAGTCACCAGTATCTGACTCCGACTGTCCAGTTTCCATTGTTTTAGTGTCATCGCCTGCTACTCAAACCACTAGCTCATAATATAACAGAGATCCACAGGGTAAACACAGGGAAAGTGTGGAAATATATGTCTTTCTAATTGGTATATCTTTTCTAATTGGTAAACAACACTACTGCAGCCTCTTCAACAAATACACACACACACACACACACACACACACACACACACACACACACACACACACATATATATAATATATATACGTATATGTATATGTGTATATATATATATATATATATATATATATATATATATATATATATATATATATATATATATACACATACATATGCATGTGTGAGAGGGTTGAGGAGGCTGAAGTAGTGTTGTTTACCTAGTGTTGAGTCCTTACCCACTGCGAGTTTCTAAAGAGGAGTTAATCCTATAGTGACCACTGTGTGAGCTGTACCCGTATCACAGTGCTGGCTCGTGGAACCCATGCACAGGTGCTTTCCTCTGCGTCGCAGCTCCACCATGCCCATCACCACCTGCCAAACAGTTGTCAGACTCAGTAGGTGCTTGAGAGTGTCACCATCCTCCATCACGAGCATGTCTGTTATATTGGCCTCCACAACTCTGTGTGTGTAAGATTGGCTGTCAACTACAAAAGTGGGTTTGTGTGTGTTTTTAGTGTGTTAATGTGTCACACGCAGTAGGAGTCAGGCCACATCTGTGCTTGGCATAAAAACAAGAACGCACTAGCATGAGTGTAAACCAACTCCTAAAATGCACGGACTATACACATGCTGCAGTTATGTTGTAATGTGAATATGTATCTTGTGTAGGTAAATACGTTTTTTTTATTAATGTGCAGTTTTTATTAGTTATTTATTGATTACTTGTTTATAGTTCCATATTTTTATAATAATAACAGAGTGCTGACGATGTTGTAAAATTGTTTATACTGTACAGTAATTAAGAGAGATGTCCCTGGATCTGGATTCAGTTACAGGAACTATAACTCTAGCTAATTATTTTATGGACGATTAATGTTGTGACGTGATTAATAGAGGCTGTTTGTGCATTTTAATGGTGAAGAATTGCCATCTGCTGGACGTGAGTAGTACTACAAACTAATCAAGCATAGGCAAATTGTTGCTGGTGATACTGCTAATGGCCTTCTTGTGTTTTCCTTTGAATATATATATATGTAAGTATACCGTACTAATACACTCGATTTAAAGTAAATTGGCCTAATGTCTATAAAAGCTTGGTTTAGGCCACTGATTTTTATAGTTTCCAAGAGTACACCGAGTGCTGTATTTAAGTAGGATATTTCCCAGTTCTATTTTAAACGCGTTTTTTAAAAAGGCGTTCTAAATACGTTCTAAGTACTTCTCCTGTTTCTCGTCAGACAAACGGCAGTGCAGGATCATTACAGATTTGAATCGCTGAATTTCACTGAATCACCATTAAACCCAGAACTACCGTAGTGTCACCATCAGCAACCTTTATATTCTTGTTCTTGAACTATGTGGTTTTTAGTGCAAGAGCTACATTAGTTATCTCAAATAAGGTTGCAATGGAGAATAGCAAGTTTTGGTGCCCTCAGAAACCTCTGTTATTTACAAGCTTAGTTCATCCCAGGAAAAAATGTACTGTGAATTTTCATAGTAAAACTGTGAATTGCTTGACAGTTTTAATGTGAACTTTCACAGTTTGACCATGACGTTCACAGTACTACTATGAATTTTTTATGGTAATTTGGCCACTTCATGGTTCTACTGTGAAATTACATAGTACAACTGTAAACTTGGTGGACTATGAACTGACTATGAATTATTTCACAGTTGTACTATGAATTTCGGTTGTAATTTGGCCACTTCATGGTTCTACTGTCAAATTTCACAGTACATTTTTTCCTGGGATGTTCTCATCCAACCTTTGTAGACCCATGTGTTTCATAAAATCGTGTAGCATTCTTTTAATTGGCTGGCTGGGGTAGTTTCCTGTCAATTAAGCTGGAATATGCAAGTCAAAATGTTTACAAAGTCTCACAGCATCCACAAAACTGTAACAGCAGAGTGCAATTCATGGAGCACAACGTAATGTGTACTTAAATATGCTATTGCTGGGTGTAAGCAATGGAAATACTTTGCTTGTAGTATAAGTCACTGGAAAGAGAACTGCACATCCAGTGCATGGTTAGGCCTATGAGAGACTACGCAGCATATGGTCAGAGATTGCTGTGTTTTATTTTTTTATTGATAAATGGCTCAATGACAGCATTCTGGACACAGCCATTCAACTGGAAGGGCTAAACTCACTTCACTTGGAGCAGAGCATGAATTTTGGGGGGCGTGTTTATTTCAACAAAGAACAATACATGACTGTAGTTGTTCTTTTGAGCTGGTGCACAGATGTAGACTATTTAATTTACGGAGGGAAATCACTACCATGCTCATAGTCATGCAATACATCCGACCCAGCACGGATGCTTATGACACACTTTCTGAACTAAGTGCGGCTATCAGCCAGTTTGAAACTATTCATCCTGACAGACGTTTCATTTTCGCTGGAGAATTCAATCGTGCAAATCTCAATTCAGTGAAATGGACTCGGAGCATCCATGATGGCACTGCCAAACCTCAACCAACACACTCAACACACTGAACTGCCATCAACCCCTCAAGACACACACACACACACACACACACAATTTATTCTAATATGTGTATAAATTTCATATATGTGTAGTGTATATATACGCTACATTTACAATTACATTTACAGCATTTAGCAGACGCCCTTATCCAGTGCGACTTACAATTGATACAATCTTACAATCTAAGCAATTGTGGGTTAAGGGCCTTGCTCACGGACCCAACAGTGGCAGCTTGGCAGATGTGGGATTTGAACCCTGGACCTTGTGGTCCATAGTCAAGTCAAGTCAAATCAGATTTATTTATATAGCGCTTTTTACAATGGAGCATTGTCTCAAAGCAACTTTACAAGTTTATATTATCTCCAATAACTACGTCCAATCCCAAATTGAGCAAGCCTAGGACGACAGTGGCAAGGAAAAACTCCCTAGTTCTAGGAAGAAACCTTGGGAGGACCAAGACTCAAAAAGGGACCCAACCTCCTTGGGCAGCGTAGATGATAAATCTAAGAGCGAACTAAAGTCATGGAGTCAAAGTTCGAATAGAATGTGAAGTATTCACATCGACATTAAGTGGCCCGGGTATGATGATAAATCTAAGAGCGAAACTACAGTCATGGAGTCATGGTCGAATAAAATGTGAATTATGCACAGTGGAGCTCCATCAGATGAACATCA
>JAJAGP010003755.1:0-65292 GCA_025084515.1 Ancistrus triradiatus | reverse complement strand
GTGTTCTATATAACAATAGGATTTATTAAGAGCAAAGTTCACCTGTACAGGACGGTACTGTCACCAAAAAGTCATTTACATTTCTACAATTTACACTTTTCACAAAAAAGTATGTGCACCCCTTGTATTACCTGTGTTTCTGCATCAACAAATCATAAAATGTGATAATTCCTAATAATAATAATAATAATAATAAAAATCCTGCAATCTACACAGATCATATTCTGCCTTTAACACATTTTTTTCTTGCATGTAATTGATTTATTTTTTCTCTTTTCTCTCTTTTAATTTTACTTTTTTCCTACCTTTTTTTAAAATCATTTCTTTATTCTTTTGCATTGGCGTTACATGTAATGTGTTTTTATATGTACAGTGGTCTAAGTATTTGTGGCTTTTTTTACCTTTTTATTTCTAAAAAAAAGTTATCCCTTTCAATTCCTTCTTTCTTTCTTTCTTTCTTTCTTTCTTTCTTTTTTTCTTTCTTTCTTTCTTTCTTTCTTTTTTTCTTTCTTGAGTTTTTCTTCTATGACCCTTTTCTCTCTGATATATTTCTTACTCCCTCTCTTCCTTCCTGTCATACCTTACTTCTTTCTTTTGTTCTTCTCTTCTTTTTTTTATTTCTATTTTACCAATTTTTCTCTGTTTTCTTTGTGTTTGTTTGTTTATTATTTCTAGTTTACCCTTTTCTCTCTGTGTTGTTTGTTTGTTTGTTTGTTCTTCTCTTTTTCTATCTTTATTTCTATTAAAAATTTTCCTTTCCTTCTGTATTTTTTTCTTTTTCTACATTACTGTTATTTCTTTTTTTTTACCATTTTATGTATTTTAATTTTTCCTTCTTTCTCTTTCATCTCCTTTCTTTCTTTCTTTCTTTCTTTCTATTTAATGTTTTTTTTCCTTTTATATTTTTTATATCACTAGTCTATATTACTGCTATCTCATTTTTTACTCATTTATTTCCTTTTCTTTCATTCTTTTTGTCCTTCTTTCTTTCTATCTTTTTGTGTCTTTCTTTTCCTATTTAGAACAGTTTAATATTTCACTGTATTTTAGTTTTTAAATGTGCTTTTGTTTATAATTTTTATTATTAATACAGTACTTTAAGTATTTACTATAATATTTATTCTAATTAAAATAGATACACATGTCGTTTAGGGGTTTTCGGCTAGCCTAGCAGTCTGCGTCCCTGTCCTACCACAGGCACAGATTTGAGTCGCTTTCCTGCAGGACTGACGACACATGTGGACACGACTGGCTGTGTCTGAGGGAGAGGAGACAGTTCAGGCGATCATCCCTCAGTGCTGCAGCATTGACCCCCACCCCACACTGTGATGGATCGGCATCCCATCCTGTGAATGAATCGCAGTTCATCGGTGAGCTGATTTGGTATCTGTCTTCAGTAAAACACTTTTTAAAGTTAGGATTAAACTTTACTCTGCATGCTCGAGCTCTGCTGAGTACCAATGCTAGCTCCAGTCGCTGTACTTTTAACTCAGGATTAATGATTTGCACACTTTAGCGCGCTCCCTGCACAACGCTCAATGGTCAGCTAATTAGCCAGATGGTTTTTAGCCTGGACGGCCCAGAGTTACCCTGGGCCAGGTGTTCTAGTGTAAGGGAATCACTTCATCTGCCTCTGCAGGAGCACGAGGTTATACAGTACAGTCAGCCCCAAAGAACTGCGAGAAATGTGAGAGAACTTTGAATTCTTTACATTTGATCCCCATTTTTTCCTGGTCAGGTTCTGGTAGCTATTCACAGAAAACACAGGGCTCAGGACGCGACGCCACACAGTGGGCCTCTTTCATGGAAACGTTGTAAAAAAAATGAACAAACTGCGAGTAAATTAGGTGTAAATGGACCTTCCTGAAAACTCTCGAGTTCGGACTGAGGATCGCAGCAAATATTCTCCAAAATGTCTGAGCAAAGGCTAAGAATCTCCTGCATCAGTGGATTCCCCTGACACACATAAATAGTTCTTATTTACATATGCAGTGAAAACCAGTTGGAACCTCTGCCATGAGAGGCAGCACATGGCTGCATGTCCTGCACATACTGCTGAGTTGTTAGTGTCCCTTGTATCACTACCAGAGGTGGCCGACAGTCGTATGCGATGCCTCCCCAGATCATCACACCAGAAGTTGGTTCAGTGTGTCACTCCAGAGCAAAGGCAGGATTGAGGTTCTCACCACGAGGCCTCCATACTCGAACCTGAGTGTCGTCTGATCCCAAACAGAACCTGGAAATGTCGCTAAAGACGATACAGATCCAGTCCGTGGCAGTTCAGGTTTCTCGTTCATGACATCACTGCAAACAGAGGCAGCAATCCGACTTTATTTTATTTATCTGTTCATATTTACTTAGTTTCTGTTTTTTAAACTATTGCTACAGACTTATTTGACTAGATAAATCAGTTACATTTTTACATTTATCATCAGTGCTCCATTGTAAAAAGCGCCATAGAAAAAATAAAAATGAGTTTTTGAGACAATTCAGTAAAACCATTTTTGTATGTAATTACAATTCGGTTCATATTCATCCTGCAGAGTTTAATTCTCACTCTGCCTCACTGCTTATAATGACCTAGGTTAGCAATTTCAGCTATAGAAGAATATTTGGCAACCCTTTTGAAATGACACGTCTGTGGTGAACTGAAAAGAAGTTACAAAACTTACAGAAATATGGCTCATGTGAGAATATGTGTGTTAGTTCATTTAGAAAACACAGGTCATGGCCAGAATCAGAATTCATATAGAACATTTACGTTTACATTTACAGCATTTAGCAGACGCCCTTATCCAGAGCGACTTACAAGTTATACAGTTTTACAATCCAAGCAATTGTGGGTTAAGGGTCTTGCTTAAGGACCCAACAGTGGCAGCTTGGCAGAGGTGGGATTTGAACCCTGGACCTTCTGGTCCATAGTCCAGTACCTTAACCGCTAGGCTACCACAGTCCCATATAGAACATTAGACACTCTGCACAGATTCAGTAAACAGGATCCAGATCAGTGACCCAGTTGGTGTTCTGTAAGCGATTCCCCTTGCCCTAGGTGTAATAGCTGTAGCTCCTCCCCTTATTGTCAGCACAGTTATGATTAATGAAGGTGAAAATTCAAACCTTGTGCATTTTTTCACTCTGGCTTAAGGGCCGCGTCGTTTGGAAGTCTGACCTCTAAACAGTTATGGGTCAGAGAAAATTCGATATTATGATGTATCCATCACATCTTTATAGTTTACATGCTGTAAACTATATGGTCGACCTTATCGCCCTGCTGCTGGTGAGGTACAGACTGAAAAACACTCGGAACAGATAAAAGGAAGAGGGTTATGGGTAAGCCGTCCACAGTTCTCGCCAAACTGCATTTTAGTCCTCATCTCCTTTTAAGTCAGATTTATTCCTATAGCGCTTTTTTACAATGGAGCATTGTCTCAAAGCAGCTTCACAATTTTACATTATCTTCTATTATCTAGGGCCAGTCCCAAATCGACAGTGGCAAGGGAAATCCCTGAACATTATAAGGAAGAAACCTTGGGAGGACCAAGACTCAAAAAGGGACCCAACATCCTTGGATGGCTTAGATGATGAATCCACACTGGGACTCAGAAAATATATAAGAATAAGATATGGTTATGATAGTAAGAGGAAGCTATTTATAATAACATATATATAGTTAGTAATGTATTGTTAGGACCCTGTGTAATACTTAATAGGACGGCATGATGGATCTGATACTTTTGCATCGATAGATAAGAACAAAAGGTCACCAGAAGAACCAGAGACTCAACGGGTGAATGAGAACCAGTTTATATAGTTATAGGTTAGAGAGAATATACAGGTCATAAAGGAGTACTACTTATAATAGGACAGGTGCGTACACAAGCACCATTTACAGCTCAGTACAAATAAGCAGAGGAAAGTCATCCAACCCATCCCGAGTTACAACAGTCTCTAGTCCAAACATGGACTAACAAGCTTCACTGGTAAAGTATTTACTATTTAAGTCAGGGATGATGCTTTTCTTTGCAGTTTTGTACATACCAGGTCTGTGATATCACCAGACATAATGGTGAGAAAAACAAAAAACATTTATTAAACCCTTACATGGGAGTCACAGCCATTCATGTTAAACCTGAGGTAAGAAATAGAGTGTTTTACTCAGCACCATGTTCCCTTAAGGCTTACTGTATCACCCTGTCGGTAATTTTATGGATAGAACGTATTATGCTCTATTATGTGAATTCCTCCTTAAGCAGAGTTTCTGTAACAATATAAAATGATCATGCATGAAGCTTCACCTGATTTACTTTTAAAAGTGCAGTAAGAAAAACAAACACTAATCCATTCTCTGTTGATGCTACAAGCAACATTTTTTTTCCAAGTTCAGCCATCTTTCACTGTCTCGTTAGAGTGCTTGTGGCATCTGTAACAGTACAACGCTCTCTCTCTCTCTCACACACACACACACACACACACACACACACTGCAAGAAACTAGACACAAACACACAGGAGCACCAGTGTACTCTGCAGCATTACTGAGAAGCAAAGCATCCATTTGTCTGTGTGCGCATTTGAGTATTCTTCTAAATATTTATGTACCTCTGTCTGTCTGTAACACATTTTTAAAAATTTGGGACGAGGGAAATTTAGGGCTAGTAATGAGGTAAAAAAAAACTAAATAATGAATCATGATTTGGTACAAAATCAGCATCCACAAGAGTCTTTGAGGAGTAAATATGGGCAGAGGATCTCCAGTTTATCAACAAATGTGAGAAAATGATTGAAATATTTACAGACAATGTTCCTCAAAGAAAGACTGGAACTGATTTCCATATTTCTCCTTCTTCAGAGCATAATATTATTAAACGGTTCAAGGAATCTGGGGGAATTTCAGTGTAAAGGGTAAGAGCACAAGCCTAAACTGAAGAGGGGCTCCCTCAGATGGCACTGCATCAAGAACAGTCATTCATCAATAGCTGATAGAACCACATGGACAAGGAATTCCTTTATCAAACCTTTATCAAGCTCTACAATACAGAGTTACATTCACAGATACCACTTAAAACGTTACTGTGCTAAAAAGAAGCCTTGTGTTATAACCATGTCCAGAAGGGGCGTCGGCTTCTCTGGGCTCGGAGGCATCTGGGATGGACCATCATACAGTGGGAATGGGGATTGTGCTCAGACCCATCAGCATCACAGATCTTTTTTTGGACCAAAGATGAAAAAAGGACCATCCAGACTGTTATGAGGAACAAGTCCAAAAGCCAGGCTCTGTCATGGTATGGGGTCAGATCAGGGTCCTTGGTGAAAGTCATTTCCCCTTCTGTGATGCAGCATTAATGCAGAAACGTAGAGCAACATAAGCTGCCTTCAAGACGACATCTTTATCAGGGACGTCCATGCATTTAACAACAAGACAAAACACAAAACAAAACCACATGCTGCACACATTACAAAGGCACGGCTGTGGAAAAAGTCGGTACGGGTACTGGACTGGCCCCCTGCAGTCCTGACCTGTCCCAATAGAGAGGAGAACTTGGTAAAGAATAATGAGACAATGATGACCCCGTACTGTACCCGTACCGTACTAAATTACTTGTTATCCTTGGTGCCAAAACATCTTTTAAGTCTTGTGAGAAGGAATAGCAGCATTACAAAAAGGTAAACGTTTTACCGTACCAACTTCTTCTGGAATGTGTGGCCTTATTTAGGACCTGCAAGTAATATTTACCTGCTATATATAAAGATTACTCCCTCATATCATGCCATGTTAAGCTCGTTTAGTTAGCCCTGACCGCTGGAAGAGAACTGGTTTTTTAAATCATCCTTTTGTTTATTTATTTTTTTTTTTTTTTCACCAAAATCTTGTTATTTTTCCTAATTACCTCTCGGAGAAAGCAGAGCTTGCCTGACATTATTCTCCTGTTTTAGGTCAGCGATGCTGGCAGAATAGCCGAATAGCTTACAAAACATGTCTGTTAGCGGAGGCCAGTGGACAGGTGCGTGTGCATTTATTATCCCAGTCACTGTCTGGCCCTCCAGTGCCAGATGGGCCCCGCCAATCAGAGCCTCCGCGCCTGTAACTGAGTCAAAAGTAAACAAGGTATTACATGTTTCAAATGGATGCGTTCTCACTGGCTAGAATGAGAAATTAATGTAGTCATGGTCAGCAGAAATCGCTTGGATAGATCAGACAACCAAAGGACTGCGTTAATGTAAATAGCCCCAAGACTCATTCATATTCATATGCAGTCCTGCTATAACATACGAGGGATTTAGATGATGTAGGAGGTAGATGATGCTCTAAATGGCTTGTTATCTCCAGCTCAAGTTTTTTACAACTTCAAATCAGAAAATGCATATAAAAAACACACAGGGTTTCTTACATTTCCTTTGACTTTTATTTCATTGCAGACTGTATGAACCCGAGATATTTCATGTTTTTTTCTGATCAACTTCATTTCATTTGTTAATAAACAACCATTCCTGCATTTCAGACCTGCAACACATTCCTAAAAAAGTTGGGACGTTACAGCATCTCCTTTTCACCACTTGTAAAAGACGTTTTGGCACCGAGCATACCAAGCGATTTAGTATTTCAGGTACTGGGTCGTCGGTGTCACATTTTTCGTTTCAAAATCCTGTCGTCCATTGTCAGTGTCAGTCACCCTACACGTGTTGTTCACGTTGCTTAGCAGCGGCAGGGAGAGGAAGCAAATACAGCCTTCTCTGTCTCAGATATACACTATATGGACAAAAGTATTGGGACATTTACACATTGCACCTACAGCCAGGCTTTCTACACGATTTTGGACTGTGTCTGTGGGAATTGTTGCCCATTCATCCAGAAGAGCATTTGTGATTTCAGACACTGATGTTGGTACAAGAGAGCCTGGCTCGCAGTCTCTGTTCTAGTTCATCCCAAAGGTGTTCGATGGGTTCGGGGTCAAGGCTCTGTCCAGGCCAGCCAAGTTCTTCCGCCCCAAACCCTACCTTTATGGACCTTGCTTTGTGCACTGGGACAGAAAAGGGCCTTCCCCAAACTGTTCCCACAAAGATGGAAGGGTACTATTAATCCAAAATGTCTTGGTTATGCTGAAGCATTAAGATTTTCCTAATGAGCCCAGAAACAGCCCCATAGCGCCATCCCTCCTCCACCAAACCTTACAGTCAGGCAGGTTTCGTTCTCCTGGCATCACCAAGCCCAGACTTGTCCATCAGACTGCCAGAAGCGTGATTGGTCACTCCACAGACCATGTTTCCTCTGTACCAGAGTCCAGTGGCAGTGTGCTTTACACACATTGTGTTTGGTGATGTAAGGATGGCATGCAGCTGCTCGATCATGAAGCTCCCGGTGCCCAGCTTTAGTGCTGATGTTAATGCCAGAGGTTTGGGACTCTGCAGCTATTGGGTCAGCAGGGCGGTGGTGACTTTTACGTACTATGCCCCTCCGCACTGCTGAGTCGCTGCGGTTCCTAAACGCTTCCACTTTTCAGTAACCACTCACAGGTGATGGTGGAAAATCTAGGAGGGAATAAATGTCACCAGCTGACTGTTATAAAGGTGCCATCCATTACGTACCACTCTTTAGAACGACCCGATTTTATACACTTGTGGCAACGGGACTGAATGAAACACCTGAATTCAATGATTAAGAGATGTGTCCCAATACTTTTGCCCATTGTCTAATTGTTGTCTGTACCAGCTTACAACACAGTAAAAACCCAAAATAGAGTCTTTAATGTAGTAGCGTCAAATGTGGATGGTTCAGTAATTATCTAGCTTAAGTATCTTCAGCGAAAATCATCATCAAGGCATGAAATGTGCGAGTTCTGTTCCATCCACGCAAACTAAACGCTATATCATGCTGTTTATCCGACTGTGATTCACATCTGTTAATCCAACAGAGCAAAACATTACGAAATGCTCCCGTTCCAGAGCGTTGAGATTCATTTCGCATTCGTTTGCTCCTTCGGCGTTAGCGAGGTATAGGTACGGGTACGAGGCCTGAATCACTCAGAGAGCAACCACTGGAAGCTAATTTGCTTCTTCCTCCTGCTTTAACTCCATTCACTGTAACAGATGGCAGGTCTAGACGAATGCACTAATGAGAGCTTGAGGGCTTAAACAGGTGCTGAGCAATTACATTCTAATGAACCGAGATAAAGTGTTTTAACAAGGTTCCTCACTTTCCTATCGATTCACACCTCAAGTGATGGGGACTCAACGTTCAGATGAAAGCCGCCACCACGTCGTCAGGCTCATTTCTCGTGACAGTCAAAGAGAAAAAAGTGTCCTTTTATTTAATTCTCCCGAATAATTTACTCCATCATTTAGAGAGAAGCGTTAAGTGAACATCTCAAGAAAACATTCCCCACCGAGACGTCTGTCTTAATTTCGTCTTCCGTCGCAGGAAGTACAAACATTTCTGATGAGTTAGTCCCAGTTTGAGTCGAATTAAATTATGGCGCTCTCACACGTACTCCAAACTGTAAACTAAACAAATTACAGCGATCATTTAAAAGTCAAAAGTATGTGGACGCAAACATCGCTCTCACGAGACGTTTTGGCATCGAGGATTAGTGTTTCAGGCGTTATTTTGTTCCATTCTTCCTGCAAACACGTCGTAAGGTGTGTAACAGCACAGGGTTGTCCCATTTTTGCATTGTCTTGTTGAGAAATGCATGGACGTCCCTGTGAAAGATCTCATCTTGAAGGCAGCTTATGTTGCTCTAAAATCTCAGGGTACTTTTCTGCATTAATGCTGCATCACAGAAGTGGAAATGACCTTCACCGAGGCCCCTGACCCGACCCCATACAATGACAGAGCCTGGCATTTGGACTTGTTCCTCATAACAGTCTGGATGGTCCTTTTTTCATCTTGGTCCAAAAAAGATCTGTGATACTGATGGGTCTGAGCACAATGCCTGTTCCCACTGTATGATGGTCCATCCCAGATCCTCCGAGCCCAGAGAAGCCGACGCCCCTTCTGGACATGGTTATAACATAAGGCTTTGTTTTAGCACAGTAACGTTTTAAGTGGTATCTGTGAATGTAACTCTGTATTGTAGAGCTTGATAAAGGTTTGATAAAGGAATCCCTTGTCTATGTGGTTCTACCAGCTATTGATGAATGACGGCTCTTGATGCAGTGCTGTCTGAGGGAGTGGAGATCACCCCTCTTCAGTTTAGGCTTGTGCCCTTATCCTCTACACTGAAATTCTTCTAGATTCCTTGACTTGTTTAATGATATCATGCACTGTAGAGGGAGAAATATATAAATCATTCCAGTCTTTCTTTGAGGAACATTGTGTTTAAACATTTAAATAATTAAACAGTTTCTTGAGTTCATCAGCTCACCATGCACGTTCTAAGTGATTGTTTGTTTGGCTATGCATATGTGTGATACTGGTAGGTATTAGGCTTTTAGGTTTTGGCAGTCAGATGACCCTTGGAGAGACGGTTGCATTTACACTTGGCTACGATGCGACTCAAACTCCTCCTAAGGTGGTTCAATCAGATTCAGATATAATAGCACTGTGGATGCATTTACAAACACATGTTTATGTAAGATAGCTCTATCCAGATACAACCCTGATACTCAAGATACAGTACATGTAACAACCTACAATGGTGCCTGAAATGTTGTGAATCCTTTAGTATTTTCCTTTTTGCAGTGTCTGCATAAATACGATCTGAAACATCATCAGATTTTCAAACAAGTCCTAAAAGTAGATAAACAAATGAGACAAAAATAGTATACTTGGTAATTTATTTATTGAGGAAAATGATCCAGTGTTACGTATCTGTGAGTGGCAAAAGTATGTGACCCACTGCTTTCAGTATCTGGTGCTGCACATCAGCTTGGAGGATCCTCCGTACAGAACAGCTTCAGCTCTGGGATGTTGGTTTGTTTTCTTGCATTACACTTCAGGTCCTTCCACAGCATTTCTATTGGATTAAGGTCAGGACTTTGACTTGGCCATTCCAAAACATGAACTTTACTCTTTTTTAACCATTCCTTGGTAGCATGACCTGTGTATGTAGGGTTGTTTTGCTGCATGACCCACCTTCTCTTCATGGACAGATGTCCTGACATTTTCCTTTAGAATGTGCTGATATAATTCAGAATTCAGCAGCAATGGCAAGCTGTCATGGCCCAGATGCAGCAAAACAGCAAACCATGATACAACCACCACCATGCTTCACAGATGGGATACGGTTCTAATGCTGGAATGCAGTGTTATGCTAATTAAAACAAAAAGGTCTAGTTTGGTCTCATCTGTCCACAAAACATGTTTTCACCAGTGCGTTACTAAATTTGGGCAGTAAAACCAGACTCACAGAGAGAGGTAAGCAAAGATTTGGTCACCCTGGACAATTTCATTGAACCATTAACAAGTGAATTATATTCTGGATCTTTAGAACAAACTCCAGTGGATCATCTGTAGACGTTCTCAAACTTTTATTCGTTTATATTTGCTGTGTGTTTTCATTTACATTATGCATAAAACATTTTATTTAAAAAATTTGGGGTCTCTGCAAAGATGCTTTAGACGATGTCAAATCCAAAAGCTTGATATAAAAAAATGTTTGAGTGGAACTGAACACAAAATGAACCTGAATATTTGAGTTTTAAAAAGCAGCATTTGTTCCTTTGGACGTTGCTGTGATTCGGTGAAATGAGAAATCCTGGCCTGGTTTGATATTTCCATATTCAGATGATATTATTGTGTGACTGGAGACACTATCTGGTCCTGTCTAATGACTGCTTGCACCATCGCTGCGTTAGGAACGAGGTCCTGATGAAACTTGTGATGGCAGCCCTTCCTTCGGTCCATCACTCGTACTGTAAAACGTGTTAGCGTAATGATGTAACTTTGGGAATAATTCAGAAATATGGGCAACTCATGAGGTTCAGCTGCATTTGGACTCAACCAGCAGATCCCAGCCAGACAGCCAAAAAATATATGAAATCAAAACCATTGCTTTAATAAGAGAAGATGAAGTTGTAGGAAAAATACGTCCATATTACAAGCCTTTTTATTTCGAACTCGCACATTGCCTGAAATGAAAACGTCCTCCTAGAACAGTGTAGACTTCAGCAACATTATGTTCTTTAAATAATTAATCCTTATGAATCTAAAGTTTATGAGAAACACCAGTAAACGTACAGAGCTCTAATCTGAATGTGATGTTAATTACAAATACATGAAGAAATATAATGTGCCTTAGTAAGGTTGTAATCCTTATTTCTGCACTTATTCTCTATTTTATCCGTTCAACTGATACAACGTCCGTGTTACGTACAGAAATGTGTGTTGACCAGACATTACCAAAGTCACACAGTCTGTTTAGGCAGCTGTGATATAAATACTGTATAAGGGTATTTTCACAAGAAAACTGAATGCAAACGAGATGTAAATGCGTCACGAGTGGAACGCTACCATCTATACAGCACTAACACCACTGCATTTTTCATGTATGGACATTCACAATAATTGTAGAAAATTCAGCATTAGTTAAAGCATTTACACCTCCTTTAACAACTAACAGGATGGCATGATGGACCTGATACTTTTGTTTGATGGAAGCCAAAAAAAGACATACTTTTATCTCCAATTATACTTTAATTTTTAAGACATTGGTCTTTACAGAGAACAGAGGTTTGTTAAAAGGCTTGCACCTCTAAATGCACTTTGTAGTTCTATAATTAGAGATTGTAGTCCATCTGTTTCTCTACATACTTTGTTCGTCCCCTTTTCGCTAATGGTCCGGACCAGCACAGGACCAGCCCAGTTCAGGTATTATTTTTGTGGTGGACCATTCTCAGCTCTGTGATCAGACACAGCAGTCACCTCAGAGTCACTACTGGACTGAAATTTGTCCAGCGACCAAAAATACTTAGCCACCAACATCCTGTCCTGTGAGAAATAGATGGACTACAGTGTGTAACTGCTTCCATATCTTAAGTGGAACTGATAAAATGTTTCAAAGTGTGTAGAAACAAGGAGGTGTACCTAATAATAGCCTAATAAAATGACCGGTGAGTGTATACATAAAATATTAAATCTACTACATATTTAATAACAAATACAGGGTAAGCATTTACCATGTGTTCCTCTAACAAACAAAAGTGGCTGCAGGTTATTAGTCGATTTTCACATGCTAATTTTAAACGTGTGAAGGCTGGAGAATGCACACGCTTAGCTTTGTTGAGTTTCTTCCTGCAATTAATTCCCCAAAGCCCACTCTGAACTTCAGCGTTGTTTATTTGTGTCACATTGTGCTTCCAGAGCCCGGTGTTCTTCTCGGAGTGTAAATTGACCTCACACTCCAGGAAGATGAAAATAGACCGAATCTCACCCACCACCACCCAACTGGATCACTTGACATACAGGATCTGTCTCTATCTGCAATTCAAAATGAGGCAATGATGTACAATATAGATGGGGATTTTGGGGATCGGGCCCATGGGGAGCTTTACGTCATGGAAAGGAAATGCAGCTGGGTTTAATAGATTTTAGTTTCTGTCACCAGCACAGCCACTGTAAACATAACGCTGCTTTTACTGCTGCTGTTTCATGTCCAAACACTTTTGAGACCCCTGTGAGAGATGCCAGGAAAAATGTCATTGTAGCCGAGTATAATGACGATAACAGTTCTGTTCTTTTCTATAATGGAGCGCTGATGGTGGCAGTGAGTACTGACCCAAATACACTCCGGATACTTTCACTACGAGGCAGCTTTGCTCACAGCACAAATTCTGGGACTGGCTTTCACACAGGTGCCCTAATAAAATAACCAGGATTCGGTCTGTGTTTGGGATAAGGATAAGGTTTTTTAGAGACAGGGCAAGGGAGTATGGCTGGATTGGAGTAGGATTGTTTAAAGAGTGTTATAGTTAGGAAACAGTAGGGTTTAAGTTGTAGGTACAAACCCTAAGCAGAAGTTGGGATGGTATGGAAAATGCAAATAAAAATGCTCTTCTGGTCACCTTCATTTCATTTGTTAATAAACATCCATTCCTGCATTTCAGACCTACAACACATTCCATAATAATTTAGGATGGTAAAGCATTTTCCACTTTTTAATGTTTACATGGTTATAACATAAGGATTCTGTTTAGCACAGTAACGTTTTAAGTGGTATTTGTGAATGAAACTCTGTATTGTAGAGTTTGATAAAGGTTTGATAAAGGAATCCCTTGTCCATGTGGTTCTATCAGCTATTGATGAATGATGGTTCTTGATGCAGTGCCATCTGAGGGAGTGAAGATCACCCCTCTTCAGTTTAGGCTTGTTCCCGTACCCTTTACATTGAAATTCCTCCAGATTCCTTGACTTGTTTAATGATATTGTGCTCTGTAGAGGGAGATATATATAAATCCCTTCCAGTCTTTCTTTGGGAAACATTGCTTTTAAATATTTCAATAATTTTCTCACATTTGTTGAAAAACTGGAGATCCTCTGCCCATCTTCGCTCCTCAAAGACACAGCCTTTAGTGCATGCTGCTTTTGTACCAAATCATGATTATAATCACCTGTTTGAAATCACATCATTATTTCCTTTTTTAACCTCATTACTAGCCCTAAATTGAGGTTGCAAGTAGACAAAGACATAAAATATCATGGGTTGATACTGTCTGCAATGAAATAAGTAAATGTAAGACACACTGCATTTTTATTAGCATTTTCTATACTGTCCCTTTTTTCTGATTTGAAGTGTAAGAGTTAGGTGGTCTAACCTACGTTAGGGGCTATTATGGGAATTGGGCTTGGTTTTGGGGCAGGCTAGGGCTTTTCTGTATATTAGAGCTTTGAAGAAGGAGATAAGTTTTTGGTGCCAAGGTCAGAGGCTAATATTGGGTGGGATTTGATGTAGGTCCAGGGTTTAGTGTTTTCGGATTTAGAAAGTTTTAGAAATGGGCAAAAATTGGGTCTTGAGGTTGAGGTTGAACTCACAACCTCACAATTTGTAATCCATGATCTTATCGACTGAGCCAATACTGGGATAGAGTTCTGGTGTTAGACGTCAAGGCTATGACTTTGGTTTGAGTTTGAGGGTTTGAGCTAGGGGCTTCAGGATTTGACTATGGTTTGAGTGGGGTAGGGTTAGAGCTGGGGACTAGAATTTGGGGCTACAGTTGAATTAGTAGCCAAGGTTTGAAGGTAGAGTTTTAGAGTCGGGAAAGTAGAGTTAGGGTTAGAGTTATCAACTAGGGTTGGGACTATGGTTTGGCTTTAGGGTTTTAGATAGGGATTGACAGTTAAGGGTAGGATTGAGTTTGGAGTTAGGGATTGGGGGTCAGGGCTAGGGTTTGAGAAAGTGCCTAGGGATTTGAGAAAGGTAAAAATACTGGGGTTGTTACTAGGTAAAGTGATTGTGGTGGGTTAGTATTAGATGCGATTTGGGTTAGAATACATGTTTCAATTAGGGACTAAGGTGTGTCTTAGAGCTTAGGGTTTGAATATGGGAACAGTGTTTGAGGATCTGGGGTTTAAATAGTTTAGAAGCTGGAGTTTGATTAGGACAAAGGGTTTGGATCAGGGGCTTGGCTAAGGGCTAATGTTGGGTTATAACTTGTGTCAGTGGTAAGCTTAGACTTAGTTGCTAGGATTAGGTGTAGGGTTTGAGTTAATGAGTAGAGTTGGGGTTTGTTTTGGGTTTAGAGTTAGATTTGAAGATAGGAGTTCATCTTAAATGTAGGGTTGGTATTAGATGCTTGGGTTTGGGTTGGAGCCTGGTTTGATTTAGGGACTATGATTACCTTAGGGCGTCAGTTCATTTGAAATCTATGCACTGATTTTCTAACATTGACATGTATCAGGATTTATATTACTATAAGTTATTATTAATATAAATTGCCATTAATAACTTATTTACTGCTTACTCAACTGTCGACTGCATGCTCTCTCAATGTCCCAATGTACCAACTTCAATTTCACCTCCCCAGCCATCCAGGTATTATTCATAATTCACAGAAATTATTCAATACCAAAATCATTCCATTGCATACGAATGGAGTCATAAGGAGACCAGCGCTGACCTGCTAATCCTAAACTTTATGCTGACCTCCGGTAACTTTTCATTTGTTTAAAATGAATTAGAAAAAATATGAATTTGTAGCTGAGCTGCTGTGTTGCATTCAGACTTCTCATTTTTGCTCTTCCTCATTTTGTCCTCGAATGTTTTGGCACCGAGGATACCAAGTGATTTAGTGTTTCAGGAGTTATTTGTTTCATTCTTCCTGCAAACACGTCTTAATGTGTGTAACACCAGTCACATTTTCCTTCATAACATTCTCCACACGTTCTCTATTGGGACAGGTCAGGACTACAGTCAAGCCAGTCCAATACTCGTACCCACTTCTTCCACAGCTGTGCCTTTGTAATGTGTGCAGCATGTGGTTTTGTTTTGCATTTTGTCTTGTTAATAAATGCATGGATGTCCCTGATAAAGATATTGTCTTGAAGGCAGCTTATGTTGCTCTACTTTTCTGCATTAATGCTGCATCACAGAAGGGGAAATGACCTTCACCAAGGACCCTGATCTGACCCCATACCATGACAGAGCCTGGCTTTTGGACTTGTTCCTCATAACAGTCTGGATGGTCCTTTTTTCATCTTTGGTCCCAAAAAAGATCTGTGATACTGATGGGTCTGAGCACAATCCCCGTTCCCATGTATGATGGTCCATCCCAGATCCTCCGAGCCCAGAGAAGCCGACGCCCCTTCTGGACATGGTTATTACATAAGGCTTCTTTTTAGCACAGTAACGTTTTAAGTGGTATCTGTGAATGTAACTCTGTATTGTAGAGCTTGATAAAGGTTTGATAAAGGAATTCCTTCCATGTGGTTCTATCAGCTATTGATGAATGATGGTTCTTGATTCAGTGCCATCTGAGGGAGTGGAGATCACCCCTCTATAGTTTAGGATTGTGCACGTACCCTTTACACGCTGAAATCCCCCAGATTCCTTGAATCGTTTAATGATATTATGGACTGTAGAGGGAGAAATATATAAATCCCTTCCAATCTTTCTTTGAGGAACATTGTTTTTAAACATTTTAATAATTTTCTCATTCATTTTTTGATAAACTGGAGATCCTCTGCCCATCTTTACTCCTCAAAGACTCAGCCTTTCGTGAATACTGCTTTTGTCCCAAATCATGATTACAATAACATCATTATTGATTTATTTTAACCTCATTACTAGCCCTAAATTGCCGGCATCCCAGCTTTTTTGGAATGTGATGCAGGCCTATAATTTAGGAATGGATGTTTATTAACAAAAGAAATGAAGTGGACCAGATTAAACATGAATTATCTCAGGTTCTGCAACGAATGTAAAAAACACTTACATATGTTTTCTTTATATGCATTTTCCATAGTGTCCCAACTTTTTCTGATTGGGATTGTACTTGAATATTTTTTAATCAGATTAGCAGTATTTTTACTTAAGTAAACAACTGGTGAACCTCTGCCACCTCTGGTTCCTATCTATACATATTTAGGTATTTAGCTGTATCTGTAATGATCTTTAGAACCACTCTGTATGGCTCCTTCACTAAAACCCGTTTCATTTCTCTCATTTCTTGCTTGCTCGTTCTGTTGGGCCCTCCATCATCTGCGTGGGCTAAAATATTGACCTTGCTATCGAACTTAATTCCTCTACTGATTTCTCTGACGTTATTGACGCGTTCCTTCTTGACGGTGCTGCTCAGATTGTTTGCTGCCAGTCTCAGCATCGATAGATCAAAAGGCCAATCACCATCTATTTGATCCAATACTGTACAGGGAGTCGTTAACAAATTATTGATCTGCTTCTCTCTCCAAATTCCTTGCCTGACATATATTTATGGTCTAAGAGCTCATGTTCCAGCGTTCATAAGAGTCCTTAGACTTTTAGGGATTATTTTATCAAACCTTTATCAAGCTCTACAATACAGAGTTACATTCACAAATGCTTAAAATGTTACTGTGCTAAAAAGAAGCCTTATGTTATAACCATATCCAGAAGCGGCATCAACTTCTCTGGGCTTGGAGGCATCTGGGATGGACCATCATACAGTGGGAATGGTTATTGTGCTCAGACCCATCAGTATCACAGATCTTTTTGGACCAAAAACAAAAAGGACCATCCAGACTGTTATGAGGAACAAGTCCAAATGCCAGGCTCTGTCATGGTATGGGGTCGGGTCAGGGCCTTCGGTAAAGGTAATTTCCACGTCTGTGATGCAGCATTAATGCAGAAAAGTGCACTGAGATTTTAGAGCAACATAAGCTGCCTTCAAGACGACATCTTTAACAGGGACGTCCATGATTTTCTCAACAAGACAAAACACAAAACAAAACCACATGCTGCACACATTACAAAGCCATGGCTGTGGAAGAAGAGGATACGGCTACTGGACTGGCCCACCTGTAGTCCTGACCTGTCCCAATAGAGAGTGCTTGGAGGATTTAGACACTACCTGTTGCACACATTAAAACATGCATACAGGAAGAACAGGACAATATAATGCTTTTTTTTTAATGTCTCAGGTTCAGACTGTCTGCAATGAAATAAAAGTCAAAGTAAACATAAGGAGCACTGTGTTTATTATTTATTCCATACTCATTTCCACACTCTCCCACCTTTTTCTGATTTGGGGATGTAAATATTGGATTAAAAAAGACATTTATAGATGGTGGTACATTTGTAGTGTATGTAAGTGTGTCTCTTGACCTTCCTCAAACACCTCTGGTTGTAGATCTCTTCTATTTTGGGGAGGCAGCTGTCAGTGATGTGCTGAACAGTTTTAACTACCCTCTGAAGAGCTTTCCTTTTGGTTTCGGTGCTGTTGCCGTACCAGACCATGATGCAACAGGTTGGGATGCTCTCCACTGCACATCTGGAGGAACAGAGGATTGTTGCTCTCAGTCCAGCTCTTCAGCTTTCTGAGGATGTTGGTGGGGTGTCCCTGGAAGACAGCATTGTATTTGGTGTCTCAAAAGTGGGCACAGAAGTTGTTGGGTCCTTGCTCAAGGACCCAACAGTGGCATCTTGAGATTTTTGGGTTCGGGTGAGATTTGAACCCTAGACCTTATGGTTCATAGCCCAGTTCCTTAACCACTAAGCTACCACAGTCCCTGTCATGGTCTAAGGACCTCACAGGTCCAGAGATGCTCAGTTTGATTATCAGCCCATACGCCGCCTGTGTGCAGTTTGCATGTTCTCCCTATGTCCACATGGGTCTGATCCAGGTACTCACATTCCAAAGACGTGCGTTAGGTTCACCAGGGATTGATGCTGACTTGTTCAGTTGCTGAAAAGTCATATTTAACACATTTTTCTGTATTATATAGAAGCATTTAATGTAAATAACAGTTGAATGAAGTTTTATTTTACCTCTTGAGCTCCCACAGTGCCACAAGTAACATGAACCATGCTGTACTTTATCTTTTTGAGATATTGTGGTTGTCCTTATTTTGACATTTTTCACCCCCTAATCTTCCACAACGTCACAAGAGGTGAGGTACCACTTTTTAATTTCACCTGTCGACGTGATTAACGCTAATCCTCCATCTAATTGTTTGCGTCCCTTCATGCAGATAACGCGGCTTTACGCAAAATCCGACCTGTACTTATGATGGACTGCGATTTTGTTCACATGATTACAGGATCATAAAATGAGGTCCATGCTCAGATAATCTCCTCAAATCACTAGTGGATCGTTTGGAAACCAGCAGAGGTTCTGTGTACATTGGTGCATACAGAGCCGTGTGTGCTTTGTGTACACAAAGGTGCTCTAGCGGAGCGGCGATCTAATACGGCAGCCCATCACTGTGGTGAAGCATGTTTGATATATCTTAAAAGGTATGCATTAAATAAACTTAGAGAGATATCATTATCACGTTTGTTTTTTCCATTTAGGAAGCTTCTGATCATGCCATGGATGCACTAGAAAGACAAAAGTATGCTATTTTATAGTTTGTCTCCTACAGAGATCGTGCTTTTTTAATGAGAAAGTTGACAGAACATGACATTTGCCCAGGAGTGCTTAAACTTTTGCAGGCAACAAGTTTTATTTAAAATGTTCCCCAATTTGTTGTGCACTGAAATGTACAGAAATGTGTCAGATTGGGAAGAAAGGCACATTTTCATAAACATTACATGTAATTCATAGTTTAGCCTATCATACAATCTCATCAGGGCTTCCCAGTCTTTGTGCTTCTGCCAGATTTCTGGGCTTTTCTCCAATATTTTTTTTAAATATGTGTCATGGTTGCTTCCCAGCTCCATAGGACCCCTGTTTGATTCTTGGATTAAACTCTATGTGTTGAATTTGCAGGTTCTCCCTGTGTCCGTGTGGGTTTTCTCCAGGTACTCTGGTTTAACCCTGACATGAGAGGTCAAGTGGAGTCTCTAAAGTAAGTGTGTGTGTGGAGGGATTTTATTTTATTGGAGGGATACAGAGAAGTCAACCATCAGCAGGATGACTTCTCTGTCAATCTGCTGATGTTGTACCAGGTTGAACCATCAGACTGTTAAAAAGTTAAAAAAGACTTTTTATTTCCAGAACAGCCGGGGATCAAACCCTGGACTTTATGGTATTAGGAGACTGAGCAAACACTGTTAAAACAAAAACACAAGCATGAAACGCTATTAAAAATTAACTATTTAAGGGGCACATGATTAATAAACATTTCTGTTGCAGTCTCAAGCTACAAAAAGCCTCTTTGCTTCAGAAAGGAAAAATGACATTGGGCGCTTTGAGTCTTGACTTAATAATTAACATTTAGCAGACGTCCTTATCCTTATGTCTGATACAATGTTGGACCCAAAGGTGGCATCATAGCAAAGGTGGGATTGGAACCCAGGACCTTCTTGTCCATAGGCCAGTAGTTTGACCGCTGCACCACCACTGACCCAAAACTTAAGCACTTCTTTAAAGAAGTTCTTCAAAGACAAATCCCAATGTATAATTTTGTCTTAAAGTCCTTCTTTCCAAAACTCTTCTTCAGACCAAAACAAATGCATTTATTTTCTCAGAGAAAAAACAGATCAGACGTCATTTCTGAGTACGATCTTAATGTCCTTCTTGCTTTTCCTTCATTAAGGCCCTGTTTTCAAAAGCCGCTGAACCCTTTTCAGTTCCATCAAACGATGCTCTCCTGATTAATCAGTAAATGGACGGCGCCCGCTCTCACCAAATGCCTCAGATGGATGGCTTCATCCACCGCCGTCCACCGAAAGATGATTTCTCCTCAACCATTCATTATGCCTCATTCTTACGGGATATTCTCACCGCGCAGAAAGGTGCCCGCTTTTTCAAAATTAGGGGAGGCTTTTGTTTTAGCAGACGAGACTAAGAGCCTAAAAAGAATCTCATGAAACAGAATGGCTAGGAACATTGTATTTAGGTGACCTTAATATCACCACTAAAGATTATTACCAGTATAACTAATATTAATACTCTATATTAATTATTATTAGTAGTAGTACTATTTAGAATATTTCTTTTTGAACAATTTATGTAATTATGTAGCGATTTAAACATATCCTTTATCCATTTTTCTGTTTAGTTATATTTTAATGTAGATACTGGTATCCACCGTTTAATAAAACATAAAATGTAAGATGAAAACAATTGTAAAAATATATAATATAAAATACACAAATTTTTCTGGAATATAGAGTAAACTGTAAATATATTTAAAAACATAAAAAAATATATGTTTAAAATAATATATTATATAAAATAAGTGAGGGAAACAAAATATACATGGTTTAGCACTCTGAGTGATGTTAAAAATATAAATGCATAAGATGTAGAAAAATCTAAAATATAAGATGTGAAAAATGTAAAAATATAAAATATGAAAACAGATCTCTGGAATATAAACTGTAAGTATATATACAAATATTTTATGTAAATATATATTATATATAAATATTTATATATCATATAATATTTGTAATATAAAATATAATATACAATATTTTATATAAATATAATATATTTACAATAATATAAAATACAAAATATACAGAATACACAAAGCGCTGTAAAATAGCAAATGTTAAATTAATAAATAATTAAAGAAATGTCTGAAATTAGAGAAAAAGTGTAAATTAATGTTGAAATATATAAAAAATAAAAAAAATAAAGTGTAACAAATTAAAAAATATAAAATATATCTTCCACACAGATGTCTGGAACCTTAGATATATTTTTTCAATATTTATAGACATTTCCAATTATTTTTGCAAATCTTGCATAGATAAACATTAGTGCTATCAGCACATATCGCCTAGTGATAGTAGTGATGATTTGCACATTATTGAACATTATATTTAACAACGGTTGAAGAATGAAGGATAAGAAACAATAGTTAATTGTGAGGACAGTGCCTGGTGCTCTGCTTGGGAAAAGCTAAATAAAGAGAAATGAAAGGATAATATAGGTTTAATTAATCTTTAGGTTTTTAACCATATTTGTACTAATATCCTGTTATTCTATAATCCATTAATGTTATGCTATGACCAGTGCTTTGTCCAGGGGAACAGGAGCACAAATACACTCAGTCTTCGGTGCTGACGTAGATTCAAATCACTTTGAAATAGCTGCCATTCTTGGAAAGCTTCAATTTCCTTTGATTGGTTTCTCAGAAACCACACAAGGACAGTAGGAAGCGAACACTTTCTCTCTCTGCTTCAGTTTAAAGTGCTTGTTGGAGGAGATACAACTGAAGCTCGTACCTGGATCTGAGAGATAAACCCTTCTCCTGAAGGCTGTAGAGGAACTTCTGAGGATGCACCCACATTACACACTTCGAACATTTCATCAAATTCAACCTCCAACAAGGCCTTCTGATCAGGTCAGTCAGTAGGGGCACAAAAAATGAGTGTTAAACACTAAATAGATTAAGAGATGTAACCCTAAGATGGGCCTTACTCTGTGTGGATGAGAAATACAGAACAGATTAAGTTGTATTATTTCTTTCCTAATTGCATTAACTAAACATAGAGCTCTCATTTCCTGGTCTGCAGCATGGCTGATCTTCTATTTGCAGATGAATTTGCAAAAAATTAAAGAAGCCGGCTCTGACTGAAAGTGATAGTCGCTCAAACATTTGGAAAAATGCTGGGGCATTATGGGAAATGTAGTGCTTGTAGTTCAGCTCAGCAGTCCAGGATAAAATTTACTTTTTAATAGTAGTGGCTGCCAGTGGAGATACATAAGGAAGAAACCCTGAGAGATGCCATCCAGTATTAACTGAGTGGAAAAGAAACAACACATCTGGTAACAGCTTCTTAAGAGATTTGGGTTAGGGTTATGATGACGGAAACTTAAATGAATGTATTAATTTATTAAATTAAATTATTTTTAAAAATTAGATGCTAATTATAAAACTAGCTGAAACTATATCAAATAAAATAAGATGACTAGATATTTATTATTATTATTATTATTTATTTATTTATTTTTTTTGTTATTATTATTATTTTTTTATATTATTATGAACATCGTTATTATTATTATAATTATTGTTATTGCTGTTGTTGTTTTTGTTGTTGTTGTTTATTGTATTTTTTTTTTACTTTTTTGCTCATAAAATTTTTACATGGCATTTCAAAAAATATTTACTTATTATTTTGTTTTATTTTTTAGCATGTTATGGTTTTCATAGGTAAGAATAAAGAATAGTCATGAATAAAAATAAAACAACCATAAAATATTAAAAACATACTAACAATAAAGCTAAAAGCTAAAACTTAATGACAGTTACCAGTACTGACTGGATAAACCAAAAACAACTACACGTCTAGATATTTCTCATTTCTTACTAGATTTTTTAATCTTTAAATGTCTTTTTGTACCAGGTTTATCATAGTGAACAAAAACTAAAAATAAAATATTATTTTAGGAATATCATAATGAATGATGTACTACAATTAAATTAAACTAAAACTGAACATTGGAATCAGTCTGCAGAATAAACTGAGCTAAATTAAAATTAAAATATAAAATATGACTTATGCTTTTGATTTATTAGAATGATTTGAAAATTATTTCATCTCTAAATGCCGGTTTGAACCAGCGCCATCATAGAAATAAAGTGAATACACTAAAATCTGAATAATATACTAAAATATAAGAGCACTTAGCTTTCCCAAAGACTACACACTGCCCACTTATGAATATACATGTTTCCACTGTACAAGAATGAGTGAAAAAGCTATACAAAATAATGTATTCTATTAAAAGCAAGAAAATAAATAAACTTGAACTTTAAAAAATAAAAAAAGAAAGAAAGAATTTTGAATTCACACTCTGTGAATCAGCTGAATGTAAATGAGTGTGAATAAACAGAATTTATGAATGCTTAAAAATGTCACCGAGCATAAAAACAAGCACACCCCTAAACATGGCTAGATGTTTTAATCGTCTAAGGCTTCACATCATACGGAGCTACATTTGATCCTCCATTTATATATGTCCAGGTCCATCAAGGTGTTCAGTAAACCCGTTATAACCACTCAGCGGATCTTAAACAGGTCATTTGGTCCGAGTTAAATGAATCCCTTTCCTGCTCAGATCAGGTCAGAGCTTCTCTCTCTAAAGATTTTCACCTCCACCTGAGTCACCGTGACATTTCATTAGTCTCTGGCTTTGAGATGCTGGTCTCTGCCGATCATGTGATTAGTGCAGAGGGAATGAGAGCTTAAGAGGCTGAGGTGTGATTCTCAATAACATGTCACCCATCGACAGGTCAAGCAAACGCACTAATAGATGATCCTCTGACTGATCTCATCACACTCCGACAGTTCCACATTAGGATGGCATTGTACTGAACACACACACACACACACACACACACACACAAGGAAGAGAGAGAGATGAGTAAAAAAAATCTACTCAGAAATAATGACTATACAATGTTTAAAACTGTCATTTTTAGTACAGTAATAAATTATTTCATTAGAATACGCTGTTAATATATGCAGGCCTGTGCCGTCCACATTACTTTCATTACCATAAAATCTTTTAGGCTACCAAAATGTAAATATAAAAGGTGTTTGCTTTATTCTTTAAGAACACTGTGTGCAAACGATACCGAAATGCATCAGAGATACTGCTGAAAGCACGAGTTTGGATACTTTTGTTTGACGAAAGCCAAAAACGCACACCAAGGATATTCCAACAAATCCATCATGAACTGATGAGTTTAATATAGTTTGTACTCTATCATAGCAGAGTCGTTTTCACACTAACACTTATATTAACACTTACATTAAGCTACATTTGGCCAAAATGAAGTCTGTTTTCCTTTCAGTTGGCTCTTATTACTAACCTTTTTAGGACCCATGGAGATTTATTTGCACTAAGAATACAGTACTGTAGATGTAAAAATAAAGAAAAACATGATAAACACAACACAGGTCTGCACTGAGAAAGACCTATTGTGAATCTGAATCACTGAATCGCTGTGTACTGAATCGTGATTCGATGTGTCGGCTGAAATGACTCATATAAGTTTAAGCAAATGTGCAGAGTACAGAGCAAACGACGAGGCCCGAGTCAAATATTTCTCCTCAAAATGCTTCGATAGACAAGATTAGGAACAACAGAAGATCACCAGATGAACAGAGTCTCAACGAGTGAATGTGAACCAGTTTATATAGTTATAGGTTAGAGAGAATATACAGGTAATAAAGCAGTACTACTTACAATAGGACAGGTACATACACTTACAAACACCATTTAGAGCTCGGTACAAATAAGCAGAGGAAAGTCATCCACACAAACACGAGGAACTTACACAAAGGCTCTAAACACATCAACCAAATTAGAACAGTCTCTAAAAACTAAATATGAAATAAAAAAAGATCTGTAAGGAAAGAGCAGGACCAAACAGACGAGGAGAAATTCAAGACAGATCTACGACAAAACAAGACTAGAAACATCTGGATGATGTAATTATTCACACGAAGCACTTTGTGAACACAGAGGCTCTAATTAGGCAGAGGTAAGGAGGAACAGGACTCTAACAAATGAGCACATCAGTGGGAAATGAGAACAGGAAGGACAGGCCATATAAGGAAAGTAAGCAAAAGGAACTCCATATAGGGTATTAAGAGTGATTAAGATCAGAAATGTGGTCCAATCTTCTATTGTCCAGTTTTGGTGAATCTGTGTGAATTTTAGTCTCTGTTGCTGTTCTTAGCTGACACCCAGTGTGGGCTTCTGCTGGTGTAGCCCATCTGCTTCAAAGTTGGACATGCTCTTCTGCATACCTCGGTTGTAACAGTGGTTATTTATTTAATATTTATCCTTTCTATCATCGACAACCAGTCTGCGTTCTCCTCTGATCTCTGGCATCAACGTGGCATTTTCACCCAGAGAATTGCCCTCACTGGATATTTCTGTTTTTTGGACCATTCTCTGTAAAGCCTAGAAGTGGCGCTGTGTGTGAAAATCCCAGTAGATCAGCAGTTCCTGAAATACTCAGCACCAACAACCATGCCATGTTCAAAGTCACTTAAATCACCTTTCTTCCCCATTCTGATGCTCAGTTTGATACAGTGGCTCCTCATCATGTCTGCATGCCTAAATGCATCGAGCTGCTGCTGTATGATTGGCTGAAACTCTACAGGCCTTTTCACACCAAGTCTGATCTTTACGAACAAAAAAAAGGCACATCAAGTTCTAAAAAAGAACACATGCATATTAAAGCTGTCCTTCAAACCGAGTCTGAAACTGACGGACCGAGACGCTGCATGATATTGTTAATCGGAGCCTGTTCTAATTTCTGCGTTGAAATCAGGCTGACCAATCAGAGCTCGGTCGCCGGGCAGAACAGCTCATCAAGAGCTTATATGACGAGCAACAGGCTGCCTCTAAAAACATGGATATTAAAGGAAAGCTCTGGTGGAATAGAACTGACAGGTTGGAGAATGATGGTGATACACAAACTAGAGCTTCCTGTGCTCATCTTCACTCGTGTTTTTGTTCTGTTTAAGTGGGCGATGTGAAAAAGACACAGCAAGACACATTAAGAGAAGGGGAATTAAAGAAAGCAAAAGTGGACAGGGAGTTTTCAGTGTGTTTAGCCAAAAAAAGCGTAAGATTTGGTGTGACGGTCCCACTACGGTAAATATCCCATCCTACCTTAAAAAGGCCTTAAGTTACAGTAATCGCTTATCTGAATAAATAAATAAATAAATGAACCATAAACTCAAACAGAGCGCCAGCTTTGTAGCAGTTTGATCAATCTGGTTCTCCTCCTCAGAGCTCCGGCCCACAGCAGTAATAGATTTCTGCTGAACCAGGCTTTTCTGTTCCACCTCACAAACCTTTACAACACAAATCTCATTACTGTTTCGCATCTGCAATTATTACCTGAAATACAATTACACTACATCTAGAACTGAAACTGGGACGGTTCACGTTCATTGTCCTGAATGTCTGTGGCGGTTTTGTTCCACTTTTTAAATAACTTTTATTTCATTGCAGACAGTATGAACCCAAGGTTTTCTCTGGTCAACTACAAAACATTTGTTAAGAAACATCCATTCCTGCATTTCAGGCCTGCAACACAGTCCAAAAAAAGTTGGGACAGGGACAAATTTTGCAGTAGTAATGAGGTAAAAAATGAACAAACAATGTGAGAAAATGATTGGAATGTTTAAAAACAATGTTCCTCAAAGAAAGGCTGGAAGGGATTTATATATTCCTCCCGCTACAGAGCATAATATCATTAAACAATTCAAGGAATCTGGAGGAATTTCCTAAAAAGCCTAAACTGAAGAGGGGTGATCTCCGCTCCCTCAGACGGCACTGCATCAAGAACCGTCATTCATCAATAGCTGATAGAACCACATGGGCAAGGGATTCCTTTATCAAAACCTTTATCAAGCTCTACATACAGAGTTACATTCACAATACCACTTAACACGTTACTGTGCAAAAGAAGCCTTATGTTATAACCATGTCCAGAAAGCCGTCGTCAGCTTTCTCTGGGCTCGGGGATCTGGGATGGACCATCAAGTACAACTCACACTGAGATTTAAAAAAAATATAATCTGATGTCATTAAACGACCATCAGCTCCAGATACATCCATTCCTCCCAACTTTATTGGAATTCTGCAGGCCTGAATCATGCAATGGATGTTTTAATTAAGAAATGAAATGATGTTAACCAGAAAACAACATGAAATATCTTTGGTTTCATACTGTCCGCAATGAAATAAAAGGTCAATTTCCATGCTGTCCCACGTATTTATTAGAATACAACACCAACACCAATTCTCTTCTGCCTGTTTTACTACTGCCACTATTCTAACTTCTACTATTAGTATTCTATTATTCATTTGTTATTTATTTATATTGTGTATGACTAAATCAGGGACTTAGGACTGAAGGTGCACCCTGATATACAATTCAATTCTAATTATTTTTCATAATGCAGTATGATCGCAGATGTCGTTAGGGTTACAAAAAAAAAAAAACACACCTTCTGACACAGACGCTGTGCTTGAGCCAAATCTTAATTATTGATATGAACATGAACATCATCGCAGTGCTAAATATTTTAAAGGCTCCAGGTCTTGGCAGGTCTCAGAAGTTGATCTCACAGGCGGATTGTAGCTGCTAAAGCTTGTTATAAATGGACATTGACAGATTTGAACAAGAGCTTAAAGATCTGCTGCAGTGTGCAAATCTGTATCTTTATAGCAGCTCTAATTTATACCTCAGTCCTTCACACTTGGGTCCACCTGGGCACGGAACCAATCAGGCCTGGCGCTCATCCAGCACAGCTACGGTTTAAAGGATGACGCTTGGCACGCGAGCGCAGGACCATCTGAAGCTTAATCAAGCAAAATGTCAAGATGTGCATTTAACAAATCAACCAGCCGAGGCATCCTGATCTTGATGCTCACCCAAGAGAGTAACATTTCTGTTTAATCAGGATTTCATTATTTTTATATAATAATATAATTTTTTATTATTTATTAATAATTATTTTTTATATTTTTATGGCATTTACACATTTTAATATTATTGTTTTATTTATTTATTTTTATTATATAATAGGTCGAAATACCACAGACAATGGCAATGCAGTCATGCAATTATTCAATTGAGTTATTTTCCAAGCTTCTTATCTAAGTCAGAGGGCCTACAAGCAGCACAGGGCACAGAGAGGGAAAAACCCTAAACAGGTGCCAATCCATCACCTGGCAGATGCCACACACACACTACAACCAACATCAGTCAGTTCACAAACTCACGCTGGGACACTTTAGAAGAACTCCAATTGGCATCATTACATAATAAATAATAATCTGTGGAATGTAACTTGAGAAACACCATGCAGAAGTGTAAGGAGAACAGGCAAACTCCACACAATGAGACAAAGACTCTGCTACTGTGCTGCATGGAAACACATTCTGTGAATAATTCTTGCATTGAGTTGCTCTATAAACATGAACATAAATATTTAAACACTAAACATCACCCTTTTGGAAAGACAGGAAAAGTAAAATTGCTTCATTGTCTCAAAGCAGTTTTACAAATACCTAGGCCCATAGCCTTAAAAGAGCAAGCCTAGGGTGACAGTGGCAAGGAAAAACTCCCTATACATTATAATGAAGAAACCTCAGGAGGACCAAGACTCAAAAACAAACCCGACCTCCTTGGACAGCCTAGATGTTATATGTAAGAATTAAACTAAGATACCCAAATAATACATTTATCATAATAGTTTAAATAAACAGGGGGTGAAAATAGTAATTAAAATAGTGAACATATTAACCTCAAGCAGTCATTTACATCATGCTGCAATGTGCCAATGGGCCACTAATAACGTATTCTTAAGAGTGATGCCGCGAGCCAATTAAAACCTGTCCGTGGGCCGCATTTGGCCGCAGAGCCGGATTATGGACACCCCTGATATAGAGTATCAACCTGTATGGTAAACATTTTTAAAGTTATGTATAGAGTCTGAATTAAATGTAAAAACACAATAGTACCAGAACTCTTAACGGTTAATAAGCTGCTGCTGTGGTCTGATATCCTGATATTTATTTAAGCTCACAGTATGGTGCAGGTGAGAAGCCGAAGGCCTCGGGCAGCGTTAGGATAAATGCTACATGTATGTTCAATTCCAAAGCAAAATGCGATCTAAGGCACGGAACGAAAGAAATCAATATTCAATTAAGGATAAATTCAAGCTGTGGGACCCTGTGAGAATGGAAGGAGACAAATTGGTGTTTATTTACGCTGCGTTCTGCTCTCAGCCCACAGGAGGGACGCTGCACTGCATGTCTTTTTATTAAGAACTCCACCTCAGGTGTGCTACGTGTGCCGCCCTTCACATCATCGCTCTTAATTACACTTTGAATAATTGGAGGGAAGGTGAGCGAGCGATTGTGTCAGAAATGATAATGAATCCTGATAATCCCATAGGGGTGGCGCTCAAAACAGGTCTGTGCATGCTTTCCAGCATCATGTGTTGATAAGCATATCATTTTTTAATCAGTTGGTATTTAGTTTCAATGTTTGGAGTTATACTCTTGTGCAGTGACGTCTGAAGCAGCATGAGACTAATGTGTTAACCTGGACTCTGATTGGGCAGGGACATTACTGATCATAGTAGTTTTTCCCCTAAAAAAATAAAAATCACTAAAACTAAAATCACTAAATCAGCCACACTTTTAGGATGCTTATCCAGCTTTTTCTTTGCTACTTGTATAGCACTTATATGGAATCAACCATGATTTTGAGTGTTGAGTTGAAGTAACTTTGGAACTGATGGGGAGTCCCGGGTATTTAACCCTAATGTTTCCACCTATAAGGTTGGTAGTGAGAGTCTTTGATCCTCCCTGTCAAGACATGGGTAGTTAGGATCACAGGGGCCAAGGTGTGACCCATTAGTGAGTCATTAGGATCACATGGGTTGAGGTGTGAATGGGGGTTAAACCTCCTGGGAGGGGATCTCATGTCTGCTTTGTAGGACGCCGATAGCTGGTGTTGTACACCACCCCCTCTCAATGATGATTGTACCTAATTGGACATAAATCCCCTCCTTTACACCTCTTTCAAACCATCTGTCTTCTCTATCCAAAATATGAACATTGGTTTCCTAAAAGGGGTGTCCCTCGTCCTTTAAAAGTATATATGTAAGGACTTTCAGGACCACCTCAAAGGTGACAACCCCCTCATCTAGAACTGAAGAAGCCTTTCGGATGAGAGGTGAAATGTTTTTAAGAACCAAAAAAGAAGTCCTGTTGCCTTCAACTCAACACTTGAGTCTACCTTAGTTGACCTGGATGACTAAGAACTTACAACGACAAGGAATCACCTCATTTGCATTTCTAAATACTGCTGTCTAAATACTGCTAAATACTGCATTTCTAAATACTGCTGTCTAAAACAAAGAAAATGATTATCAAATTAATCAAGGAGGATTTGGTGCAAGTATAAAAGTAGGAAACACCGCATCTATGGCCTGAACAGCACATTGAAACCCCAGTCTGCTTTGAAGTCTTTGCCTGGGGGAGACCTTGCTGATGCAGTATAACTACCTTGTGTTTTGTTGCTGTGCTCAGCCTTGGTTTATGGCATGAAACTGTCTTCCACAACCTCACCTTTGTAGCAGAGTTTGGCTGTTCCTCATAAGTTCTATCACCTGTTTGGTATAATTGGTTAATCATACATCTGACTATAATCTTACAAAATCCCTGCCTTTTTCTGAGCATACCTAGAAGAACTGATGCTGTATTGAAGGCAAAGTGCAGTCACACCTATATATTGGTTCAGATTTCTCTTTTGTTCATCCACTTTGCATTTTGGTTACTGACATAAATAAACAGTAAACACTTCTATTTTTGAAAGCCTTCTTACATTGCAGCATTTCTTCCACATCTGCCTAAAACTTTTACACAGTACTGCATTTAAATTAAAAGTAATGCACTCATTGTGGTCCTAAACATGAACCCAGCACTGCAGGGACACAAGTCATCAGGTCGAGTGTCACATGCAAACATGATTGTCTGTATCTGAGAAAGTGGAGGCTGGTCAGGGTAGCATCATGCAGTGTTGCGATCATGCAACAGCAATCCCTTACCCATCCCTGGGGTTAAAGTTGTGAAAAAGTGAGCTTGGGAGCGATTGAAGAAACTCTTTTTTAGCAAGAACTGGAAACCTTAAGAGTGTGAAATGTTTCAGTTATCTTGAAAATGACCTTAAGTGTAAGCTCACTTATAAGTCCAAATACAAATCTCATTCTCTATGCACCTATGGGTGTTTTTCCCTTTTTTCTGCACTGTAATACTAAAAATCTGTCATAATATTTATGACTTACAATATTTATTAATATTTATATATCATACATTTATAGGGATTGCCTCACAGCTCCTCACAGACCCCAGTTTGGGTTTCCTCCAGGTATTTCGGTTCCTATCACATTCCAATAACGTGTTAGGTCAGTTACCACCTCTAAAGTGTCCCTGTGTGAGTGCCTCGAGATGGAGGCACCCCTTTCGGAAAGTGGTTCCTCCTTTGCGCTCTGTGCTGCCAGCAATGCCTCGGCTCAGCACGACCCTGAATTGGATTAAGCGAGTATGGAGAGCGAGTGAGCGTATTTATTATTTATAATCTGCTCATCTGGTGCTGAAGCTTTATTTCCTATACATGAGGAATCTACTTTTCCACACAAGCACAAGTGCATCCATTCATCATTCAGCACTTTACATTCAAGCTACATACGTTTTAAAAATGATAAGAGAATGCACTGTTCGAAAGTCAGCAGAAATCTGCAGCCTGGAGCTTTTTGCGTGGGCATGAAAAAACAATGATCCAGTTCCGTATGAAGGGGAACTCTCTGCAGGATCAGACACTTAGATCTGCTCGCTCGGCGCTGCTCATTTACACTTCATAAAAACCAGCTTTGTTTGGCTTTTTCTTACTTTATCACCAGCGCTTTGGGCCTTTTTAATCAACGTATCTTCTCCACAGCCTACAAAAAATACATCCAGCGTCGGATCTCGTTCCTGGGAAATGATTAGAACCTGATTATTCTATGACACATCCCCCAAAGCTGAGGTTAGGACAGAAATTAGCCAGGACAGAGAAAATAAATTGAGATAGATTTGAAATATTTGCATTTTGTCATGTAATAACAGGAGCACTCTAAGGCACCGTGGTGGCAAAGAAGAGCTGGAAATAAAATCAGAACCATGCGAATTTATATTCTCGGCTCTAGTTCTTACACCGCTGCAGATCAGATGCAGAACAACGTGTGATAGAGATCTTGAAAGGACTTTTATGAATCGGTTAAGTCTAAAGTTGTCATTAAGTATAAATGCCTGAGTGCTTACCTGCTTAAGCAGCTTGTTTGTTTATATACCTCCTCCCTACTTCATGGGGAGAAAGAAACCTCAATTACATAAAGGTTAGATCAGAAAATTCATACAGATAAAGGCTGTTTATTGACCATCTGATCAACGTCTGTTCACTTTAACGTCCGGGGTCTTAACCCTTATAACAGATGATAATAGGAAATAAAAATCTGTTTAACTCTGGATGTTGCGTCCGTGAACAGCTGGTCTATTGTGTATTTGGTCATGTGTATTTTTACTGCCATAAATATTATTTATCATACGGTGATGTTTTGTTTACAAATTATTTGCGTTACAGTCTGTGTTCCACACAGACACTTTAATGAACTGCAGTCTTCTCTGTCAAGAAGAGGCATGAAATAGAGACGTTTGTACTCTACCTAAGGTGTTTAAAAGGTGATAGGGTAACTTCAACTGGACTCATTCCCTCTTGATTGTGAGCAGCCGGCGAGGTAGGTTTATTTATCTTTATATCCCATTATGTGTGTTTATATTTCAGTTCTACAGTTTGCGCTTGTAACTGAAGAACCATGGTGTTGTGTATTTCCTGGAGGGAGTGATGTGAAAATATCCTTTATATTTACATATTCACAGAATGTAATGTGTTCATTTAATGATCTCACTCTGATTCCTTTCACATCTTCTGGCGATCCCAGACTTCTCTATCCCCAGCCACATATTCCAGCCCCTCCTGGAGATGCTCAGTCGTTCCCACGCTCCCTAACTGTGAGATATAATCGCTCCAGCAGGTTCTGATTCATGCAGCTGATTGGAGCAGCTCTGGACCAAACCAGAGTGCATTACTGACAGAAGAACGGGTTGTTCTGAACACCTCAGTGACAAATCCTATAAAAATGGTTTGCTAGTTTAGAGGGTGAACTTGGCAGACACTGATGAGATGAATTGGAATGCTAACTGGGAACCAGGACCTGTTGTCCTCTCAGTCATGCTCCAAAATCGACTGGACAGCTTCATATATTAAGATGTTCATCAGCTTCAGCTCCGCTCAAGTTGTTTCCGTCATCAGCTCCAGCCCCACCAAGATCCTAAAGTGACAAGAAAAGCATCTGAAGGCACAAGAAGGACCAAGAAGATCTGGTACAGAGAAGAAACCAAAAGTGGACTGGGGCTGGTTTTGCCGTCATGTGATGAACAACTCTCCAAAAACCTATGTTTTTGGATGCAATTTGGGGTGTCCACAGACTTTTGGCTATGCAGTGTTATTTGGCATGCATGTGGGTATCTCTCAGGATAAGCCAGGGCTTTTTATAAGGTCTCAGAAGTTTACTGACTTGTTAATAGTTTGCAATTTGCAGAAATAAAAAAAAAATCAATCTAGTCTATTGGGAGTGATCAGTTTTTGTGAGCCTTGTCACCACAGAGTTGTAGCTACTTTCCTATACTGTGTATTTTGTACAGTAATCGATCTCGCACTGTATCTGACACTCTTGCTTACAGCAGATACACAGCTGAGTGTCATGTGAACGTACTGTGTGAACCTAAATCCCTTGAAGGTGTTTGGTGAACCCTCACCGCTGTATCTGAGCATGTTATTGTTACACATTTCCCCCGAAGCTGATGAATTACACTGCGAGCGGTTTGCCAGACACCTTCGAGGAATTTTGTCCCAGAAAGTATAAAACTACAATGGAATAAATGCAAATGAGCGTCTGCTCTTCTGCCGGGGACGTTCAGGGAATTTATAATCCCGCTCGCCATCTTCGTCCCTTCTGCGTTGGTAATGAATCAGGATTAAAGATCATTATGCAGTAGAACAGCTGGTGAAAAGCTCCACTAAGAACACCACATACCTGCACACGTCGGGACACGGAGGATAAAACCATTTAAAGCTTTTACTAATGGGGAATGATGTCTTTTGTTAAGCAAATTATAAAAGCCAAAGCTTTATCCAACTGTACCTGTAGCAAAATCTTTCAATTAAAAAAAGTGGTTAAGTAGACAGTCTAGTTATTAGAACTGTCTACATGTTATGCAGAACAACATCAGAATGACATCAATTTAGATAAGGTCTAATGGTCTTACTTAAAGTTACAAATACTACAGTAAAATATTCCCATTTGTTATGATTATAAAAATGACAAAAAAGGAATTAATAGATAAACCAGAAATTAAGCATTCAAATATGGATATTGTTGTTATTATTATTATTATTATTATTATTTATAATAATCAAATTATATATATATATTGATTTAAAAATATTAAAATTATATAATAAAATTAATAAAATTATCTATTAAAAATAAAATACAGTTAAAGTAAATTAAATTAAATTAAAATAAAACTTCTATCACCTACAGCAGTAAAAATAAAAATACATAAATAATAAAAAAATAGAAAGAATCTGTGAATTAGATAGTGACAAAAATACATTAAAATTAAAGAAGAAAAAATACATTAAAATGAAGTAGAATAAATAAATGAAAATAAAATAAGATAATTTAAATAAATAAATCAATAAATGAGTAAATAAAGTAAAATAAATTAAATAAATTAAATAAATTAATTAAATTAAATTAAATCAATAAATTTAATTAAATATATGGTGGGAAGAAAAAAATAATTAAAAATATATTAATTAGAGAAGGAAAAAGTTAAAGTTTCTGTCTCTGAAGGTGACTAGAGACTGAAAGGTTAAAATGATTGGATGATACCAGTGACACAAGCTTTAGAGACTCCGAAGCATACGTACACGTAAATGGGTTACAGAATGAGGAAAATAATAGATGTGGGCAGAAAAGAGGAAAAGGAATCTATAAGAAAACTTAAGAACATCCAAGAGCAAACCATTAACCAGCGACCTCAGTTACCATAGACATACTGTAAACATATGAGATAAAGATTTGCAAAATGCAGACTTGGCAACCAAACCCCAGAACTCCTATGCTGTTTAAAATGGGCTGTGTTGTAACCATCGTATTTGCATCTCACCTCATTTAGCACCAAGCTCACAGGCATGTCAGTCTCATTTTGTATAGCTTTTGATGATATTCGGGGTCATGTTGGCAATTGGACCTCTGGCAATTGGACGATGTAAGCTTGGGGAAAAGACCAGCCGGTGCTTTATCATTATGACCGGTCCATTCTAAGGTTCTGTGAAGATGTAGTTCATTTACAGATAAAATCACATCCTCTATACTTTTAATGCAGCAGCAGTTTTTCTCTATCTGGATCAGTACTAATAGAGCAGTGATAATGTCACTGCTTTATTCTCTCTGCCTCATTTCTGCCCAACACAGCCTCTGTCTGTAAATGGCTCTGGCTGGACACGAGCTTCTGAGAGCCTTTATCATTGTCTAATGCTGCTTTCCAGATTATAAACCCTTGGCATTTCTGCTCCCAAATATGTGGCACGGTAAGTGAAAGCATGCCTCAATCTTTACAGAATATTTGAGCCTTGGTCTGAACTGATATAATTTCTGGTTAAAAGCCGACTGTACTGTGACCTACGGAAAAGTATCCGAACCTGGCAAGCTAGGAAAATGCCCTGTTAGGGGCATTCGCGGAAATAGTGGATCCGGAGGACCTGGTTTCCGATCTTAGCAGGGTCGGGTGTCGTTTGCATTTTATCAATTCTGCAGATTCTGATTCCGGAGTTTTGATTCCAAAATGGTGAAAAAATGTGCCAGATGTTTAGGTATAAAGAATATATTTCTTATTTATATACTTCAAAAGTAATCCTTTCCACATCAAGCATTTTACTTCCCATTTTAAATCGCCACTGATATCCCAAACTCGATTCGTTTCCAATTCGCAAGGTCCCGATTTGACTCGATTTCCGATTCAATTCAATATCGACTCAGTTCAGGATATTTCAGTTACAATATCAGGTTTTGTTTGGATATTGGAGATTTTTATCAGGGAACTAATTTTGGAATTGTACAAAGAACACTCAATCTACTATTATTAAACTTATTAGTAGCGTACATGTCGTGTTTGGAATGGCCTCTTCACTCAAATGTTTATGTCTGGGTAAAACATAACATGGTTCCGGGACATAATAACATCATTTTCAACAATCTCTCATATAAACGTTACCGGTGCCAGGACCGGTGCATCAGGTATTAATGCAGACTCATGTTGTCAGTAATCGCGCCCGTGTATTTGAAGCATAAAATACGTTAGTAGGAACTGATAAGTGGAATAGAAATTCTGTTTTTTTGTGTGTGTTTCTTTTTATGTAGCTGGTTCAGCATAAGCAGGGGAAACCGGGATGTTTTTACTTTAATAAAGAATAGATCAGCCAGGATTCAAACACGCTGTATGGAAAATGAACTGATAATATTTCTGAACCAGAAGCTTCTGCAAGTAAGAGCGAGGCAAAATCAGACAAAGCGAACCCGTAGACAGGGCGCTCAAACTTTATGTTAATTATTTTCCAGAGCAGTGACAGTGTAATAAATTGTGCATCTACAAAGTTTGTTGCTTGTAGAAGTTGTGGAACTCTTCAGAGGTTTGACCACATTTATTAAAAGCACTAATTTATGACAGTGCAGACTGGAAAAAAAATGTGAACCCCTGCATTCGACCATTATTCTTCAGAAGTGAGGTTTTCTGTAGCCACAGATCGGGGCGTCTAAAGTTTTCTGTTTTGATTCTGCAGCTATTTCAGATTTATTTACGATGCCTCACCATCACAATGATGTATCTCCACACTCCCAGTAAACCTGAAGCCATCCCTCAAGTGAACGTTGTGCCATAGATCTCTGGCAGAGCTTCACCATCAGGATTGGAAGCATCTGCTCTAAGACCAGCTCTGAATACTGACTAAACCGGGCAGTTCTGCTTCGGCCCCAAAGATCGGTGCTGGTGCTTTAGCTCTGCATTGAAATTCCCTCCTGCTGCACCCTGCTTTGCATCGGGCCGTGCGAAATGATTGAAAATGGTCTGGTTCATTGTGCCGGTCCAAGGTGAAGATTATGGAGATGCTTTGTGCCGTGTCACGGCGAGGTGTAATAAAGCCTTCTCGTTTCTCACACTCTATGAATCTGTGATGATCCTCCGAAGCGTCAGATACCTTCAGATCATCTATTTTCTTTCTCTTTCTCTGGTTTTTTTTTCTCCGTGCACCTTAGCCGTGGTTTACCCAAATCTAATGTATCATTAGTTACAATTAAGGCAGGATTATAGAAACGGATTAATGCCATTATTTCAAATGCGTAGTGGAAATTACTTACAACAAGCACGCCTGATTCGGTCCTACTTCACCTATAAAGCGGGGCTAAGAAATGTTAAACTTGAGGCATTTAGTGTAATTAAAGCCGCTTTGTGCTTAATTAACATGAATATGTGTAATGAAGTGCACCTTAGACTAAAGCTCTAATTACCCGAAACCTGTCGTGAAGTCTCTCGTGTCCGAAAAAGCCTTAATTAGTGATTTAGATGTAACACGAGGCATTAATCTAACACACCTCGGGAAATCAAAGGGTCAAATTCACACAAATCTGACAATATTCCTTAATTAGTGGAAAAAATTGCTTCGCTGATGAAGCAAATCTGACTCACGGGAACCAAAAGAACTCCTACATGTTTATCAACTTCAGCTCAGCAGTCAAAAAACACAGCACAGTCCTTCCATAGTAACTCGTAGGAAAACTGAGCTTGGCCTCCCCCTGCAACTGGGTCCTCGAATTTTTGGCAGACCGGATTGGATGCCCCACCTCGAGCACCACCACGCCGAACACCGGTGAAAGTAATGATGATATATGTAAAGGAATACAATACTTAAAGCGTAAGAATACGTTTATTGGGAAAAACTGTACAATTGAAAGGAGGCTCTAGTTACCCTGTTAGGTCGCCTCTAGCCTGGATACAAGATGAGATACGGTTGGGCATGGAGGCATATAGGCTAACCCTAACCCTTTTTATAGAGCAGTGGGGGAAGCACTTTTGCACCCTCTTGTGGCAAGACCCAATGTCTAATCAGGCCACACCTGTAAGCATTTACATATCTGCCTGAGACAGAACTACATGCCGAGTTTTATTAATTATGATTATATTCTAGTCTTAGTCAAACTCAGGCGATGTAACTTAAGGAAGCAAATGATGGTGATGATTCTGTTTCTTCTTCTCTCAAACCTAATCAGAATCTCCGCATAAAGTCACCTGAACATAAACAACAACATCCATTCCATCCATGTATATTATGAAATGTGAAAACGTCATAATAACATCTGTCCTCAAACAAAAACCAACTAGATATAATATTTCAGTTTATAATTAACGTTACCTCAGACAGACGCATCTGACTCGTCTGGTCTCGACAGCAAGTTCCGAGTCCACCTTACCCCGAGACCAAGGCAAGACCGAGTCCAAATGAGGCTGAGTCTCAAGTACTACAATACTAGCTGATGACATGACAAAAGATATGATTTGTTGATTTCAGTAGGACCCACGTGACCACTCTCTGCTGCACATCAACATCTCCACTGTGAAGGTCAAGAGCCCCAAAAAGGACATCTGGTCCATCAACACCAAACACCACCTTCACAACCAAGCAAGCTCAAAAAAGTCTCTACATTCTGTATACAATGAGAAAATTCCACCAGGTGACTATAGAGGGCATCCACCTGGTTTGGGAACTGCATCATCTTGGATTGAAGATCATCATCACTCTCCCCTCCATTGGGCACATCTACAACAAAGGTGCATCATCAAAGCACCAGTATTATGTATATAGACTGTTTACCCATGCCAGAGCATCCAGGCAACCACTGCCAGACTCACCAGCTGCTTCTTTCCCCATGCTATGAGGCTCCTCAACGACCATTAACACTGAAGATGTTAAGAACTGCCTTGCTGCTACTATAGACTCACACCAGGCCATTAGCTGATAAGCTGTTCTTGCACATTTCGGGCTGCTGTTAGTTTGTAAAACTGTTCATTTGCACCCTTTTGCACATCCCTTCATTGGTTCCATGCTACTCACCCTGGCAGAATACCTTCCGGCAACACATATGAGCTGTGCAAAGAATTATAATTTGTTGCTAATATTACTGTTATGTACTGTACACCTTGTGTCACCATCCTCTTCTTGTTTAAACTTAAATGTTGCACTGTGGTCCCGGAGGAACGGCTTTTCTTCCCCACTGAGAATGTGGAGAAATCAAAATAAGAAAGTGTCATGATGGAAGGACTGGTGCTTATCACAATCAAGCTGTGATGCTGCTAACTCACCACTGGGCTCAGAGAGCACAGCCATCACTCTTATAAAGAATGAGAGATCCCAGACAAGCCCCCAAATCGTGTCTGCTGCCAAAGTAGGAAAAAGTTGAAGGGAAGGGGAGAAAGTACTCAGCAATGCCCATCATCACTTACAACCGAAGACTAGAGGATACTTTCTGGGATGTTACACCTTATGCACCAGGGGCATGCGATGGCGAGCAGTTCGAACCCAGGTCTTATTTCTTATATCTTGTTTGTCTTTTCGTGCGGTGGCCACACTTGTTCAACTTTGCTCCTTTTAGTTCGTCTTTCAGCATATTGCTTCATCTGGCTGCATGCTCATCATTGTGACACAGCATTCTCTTTTCTCTAAATTGTGTTTAATAAATATTTCTGCACCAGACGTTGCTCTGTTTTGCCTGTCATTGGGAATCAGTGCTCAAACAACTGGTCGCCTTGAACTGGAGAGCAAATCTCCCCCTCCCTACTTCCCCGCTTATTGATACTCACACTACACTAATGAAACACTTTCGTCATCACGATACACGATTTGTGAAGTTTTTTGGTTTCATTTTGGGCACGCTGACACACAGCCCTCTAAAATGCCTTATAATAAATGCATTGATTATGCGACGTACTGATTTTCGGCTTCTCATGCTGCACGTATAAGAAGGTTTTTACAGAGCTGTGTTCCACCATGCTAGATTCTTCCACTATTCGAGTTTCAGATATGTGGTAGTGAAAGCAGAGAAGGGGTCTCCCATGTCACACACACACACACACACACACACACACACACACACACACACAGCAATAAGCACCATGCAGCTTTTCCCTGAGGTAATTGATTTCCTTTACTGCTGCTTTTTGCTGAATGCTAAGCAGTGCGTTCTGAAAGTTTGCGCGCTCATGTCAGTGCCCTTACAAAGGTGTGACGACGTCCAATCACAGAAGGTTAATCACACCTATAGATTAACAGGCTCTGCTTCCATTCGCTCATCAAGCTCGGAGATGGTGTGTGGTGTTTCACTAATGCTCTGTTCAATTCACCTCTTACAAATTTATTTTCAAACCCCTTAGTCCAGTTCAGGGTTTGTAGGGAGTTTTGCTGTCTGCTAACCGGCAGCAAACAGGGTGGCGAGGCAAGAACTCACCACCCCAGACAGGGGGTCCGAGACGAACATTTGAGCTAACCTCTGTGCTGTCTCATTATACAAAATAATATTTTGGATAATGACAGCCTCATTATTTATTATGGGAAGATTTCTGCCTTGATGCAGCAGCTTCAAAACCCTGTCATACCGGATCGTGATTGGTCCATGTGCATTCATCATGTGGTCCTACTGCATGTCTGTCTGTGTGTTCTGGCAGAATGTTTTCTTTGCTGCAAATGTGCTTTTGTAAATAAAAAAGTAAAATAATATCCTCCAAATGTCCCCCTAACTAGGGCTCTACCTAATTCAAGGTTGTGAAAAAGACACCGTGGTAATCCACCTTTACTTTCCTTATTTTGACTTACGTGTGGCGGCAGGGGTGCCGAATTTGGCACAACATCAGATTGCTTGTGTTTTCGAGCAAAAAACATTGTGAGCGTGCGGCACAGGGTTGGTGTTTGGCGGCAGGGGTGCCGAATTTGGCACAACACCACCTGGGGAGTGAAACTCATCTTAGCAATAGAAGAAGCCTAGCACGGTCACTGGAGGTTCTAGGCATACTATGTATTGTGATAGTACTTTGGGATTTTCAAAAGGGTTATTTAATGGCTTGAAATGTGGCACTTTTCTTTAAAAAATCTATGAAATGTGTGATTTTTTTAAAATGATGTCCATGGAATGGTATCACTGTTAGAGGAGGTGGATGTGGAAGTAGAGGGAAAAGTCTAAGCTCACTCAGGTTAGTTTCTCAGATTCTTTCATTATAGCATATATAACTGAACAGCGAGATAGGGTTCGCAAAGAGTTCAAAGACCGGCAGTTCAGATAGCAGAATTCAAATAGTGGGAGTTAATATAGCGGGGAGTTTATATAGCAGGAACTAAGAGCAGGAGTTCAGATAGTGTCAGTTCTAAGAGCAGGATCTCAAAGAGCAGGTGGGAATTTAAATAACAGAAGTTCAGGCAGCAGGAGTTCAGATGATGGGAGTTAAGACAGTGGGAGTGGGAGTAAGAGTGAGATTTCAAAGGCTAGGAGCTTGGAAAGCTGTAAAGTGGGAATTCAGATAGCAGGAGTTCTGATAGCGGGAGTTTAGATAGTGGGAGTGCAGATAGCGGGAGTTCAGTTAGCGGGAGTTAAGAAAGTGGGAGTTAAGATTGTGGGAGTTCATATACTGGGATTTGTGGGAGTTCGAATGGTGGGAATTCAGATCGCAGGACGTCAGGTGGAAGTGAAAGTTCAGATAGAGAGAATTCAGATAGCAAGAGTTAATATCGTGGGTGTTCAGATAGCTTGAGTTCCGATAGTGAGAGTTCTGATTGCGAGAGTAAAGATAGCAGGAATTCAGATAGTGAGTGGAAGTTAAGATTGTGGAGTGGGAATTCCGCGTAGCAGGACTTCAGATAGTGAGAATTCAGATAGGTTAAGTTCAGATAGTGGGAGTTTTTGATAGCAGGAGTTAAGATTCGGGAGTTGATTAGCGACTTCAGATAGTGGGAGTTAAGACAGTGGTTTGTTCTAAGAATGGGATCTCAAAGACCGAAACGCTTGAAAGTCGGAAAGTGGAATTTCAGATAGCAGGAGTTCATATAGCACATATAGAAGATAGTAATATTACACATTGTGAATGACAAGAGAATTTAGAGTCCGGTGTTTTCCGATCAGTGGGGACATTACAGTAGACCAGGCTCTTCCCTCTACAACACCACAGTTGTGTATTTTAATGTTTGTGAATAATGAGCCACTATAGAGCCAATATACTGGCCGTACATATTCTGCTAATATGAACATAAACGGGATATTTTAAGTTGAGTGGATGATGTTAGGAATTTGATAGCCATGTCAGTACAGGATTAAAATTTGCACCGCAGTAATAAGATCCAGGGACACATTCAGATGTTTTTTCCTGTTCTCAAACAGACTGAATTGAACGGAAAATGAACGGATGATTAGGAGATTACTGTTGATCTGCAGGACGCCGGCTTTCATTCAGGGGTATTTATGTCTGCATTAAGGGGACCTGTTTGTCACGGACAGCAGACACTCCAGAGACGAGGGTAACGATTGCTCAGAAACAATTGCTCAGTGATTCAGTGGAGACTCGTGATAATGGAAAAAGCAAATATATAAATACACAATTTAATAAGGAGGCAATGATAACAATGGACTGGTCAAAGACATTTAGGTGATATAACTAAACTATAAAAGCAACACACAGACTCCTGTGCATTGGTTTCATTTATAAAACCATAATTAAAACATTCACAGTATGCACAATACATATAACACTCGTTTGGTTTAAATTCTACACTGAACACTGTTCAAAAATCCCTACTATTTCTCAGCGTCTTTTGTCTTTACTCTTCTCTTTAGTATCTCAGCAGTGAAATGGAGCTCAGTGGGGGTCAGGCTGAGGATTTGAGCATTTCACTTTCTGGCCCTGAAAATCTCCACAGTTGCTTAAGTAGGACGTCTGGGGTCATGCTCATGCTGCAAAGTAAAGCACCACCGACTGAGTTGTAAAGCCTGAGCCTCTGTAGTCTTCCAAATGTATTCTTTCACATCTTTAAAGTAGACACGAGCCATTCCAGCAGGAGACGAAGCGCTTTTATCTGACCAGTCTCTTATAAGTTACTGTTAGCTTACAGGTTCTGATCTGGTATCATTTATTTCACCAGTGTGTTTTATTTGCTCATTAATCGTCAAGTTTATCCGAAATGCACGGGGTTCGTGGTGGAGATGCCCCCCGGAAAGGCTACCCATCTGTCTATCTATCTATCACACGCTCACACCTGGGGCCAATTCAATGTAGGCAGGGTTCCTACTGGGATTTGGGAGCTGGAGGGAAACGAGTACCTGGAGGAAACACCAAACCCCGGGCAGTTTAAAGAGGTAAGGATCGAAGATCGAATGATGGAGAAGTGCTCTTAGGTATACATGATTTCTCATTTGTATTTTTGTACTTTTTCCTGATTCTCCTGGTCAGGATCAAGGGGGCATCAGCACACATCCATGGAGAACACAGGACAAAAGTATCGGGACAGCATGTCACACCCGAAGTGGATAAAAGCTCACTGTGGTTTAGGCTGGTACTTTAGAACCAATGGTTCACCATCAGGGATCATACCAGCTCTTAACCTCTGTCAGATCTCATTTCTGGGTTTATACTAAGGACCTTTTGATTTGTAGACCATAAATATAGTAAGAGGTTATCTGCAGCTTCAGTGGTAACTGACCTTTAGTTTTTCTCTTCAGTCCTTTGCATTTAGCTCCATAAAGTATGCTCCATTTAGTGTCCATCCGATCAATGTTCACTCGTGTTAACAGCCAAGGTTTTAAAAATTGTAATACATTCTAAAAGGAAATAAAAATCTGTTTTTTAACTCCGGACATCGCAACCATAAACAGACTCAAAACAGAAAACACGTTGTACAGTGTCAACTGTAACTCTAACAACCCTAACTAGTTAATAATTACAACAGATTCATATGCTAAGTGCTTATTTTTATCCTGGCAGCGTATTAGTATTGTTTTGTTGAGCTCTAGTGTAGTGTGTTTTGCTTCTTCCCAGCTGCTCCAATCAATGCTGCGAATCCACGAGCAGAGGCGGGAGTTAAAAAAACAAAAGTCTGTCATTCACTCACTTACTTCTCCTGTGTTGTTCCTAATAGTGTCTAGCGATGCATGTTTGGTTCGATTAAACAAAAATATCGGTTGTTTCAATCATTTGTATTTGAAAAATCAACACAAGTTTGAAAAGGGATGTTAGATAACTAATGTGTGTAATATTAAGCAATGTAACAACGCAGCCTTTAAAGAACCAACCGAGAAGAACCACATAATGTACAGCATGTCAGTACTGATAAACTGTTGGACTGCATGTTTCAGTGCGTAATCATTCAGGACGAATACATGCATCTAGTTACGAACGAAACTTCACCTGCAAGCGACCCTGTTCTGTAATGCGAGGCCATAAAACAAGCATATGGTATTTCAGGAGCATTAAGAGCAGCTTCAAACCCTGAGCTATTTTTTAATACACAGGCTTTTTCGACTTTTCGGCAGACCACAAATAAAGGCGTTCATGTCCTGTTAACTTGGCAATAACCTCCTACTTGTTCATAAGTCGCTATTGATTTGGAGCCACAATAGGCTGTTTATTGAAACTCCTCGACATACTGTGTTTCTGACTTCAGTACATATTGCTTTTTAGAAGAGCGCTGTAAGTAAGTGTGGCGCAGCTGCTCGTGGTAACGTTTGGAGGTTTGGGCTTAATATCTGGAGACATTGCAGATTGTTATCGTCAACGTCAAACGTGTGGAAGTGGGACCTGCCGACGTAAACAAACCACCAGCACAGCAGAGCCGGCAGAATAAATCAAATGAACTACAGCTGGAGGAGGAAACATAGATGCAGACTGACAATACACACGAGATAAGGATCCGATACGAACTCATTTGTAGGAAATAAAACATTCCCATTATGCTGCATTATCAAATGTAAAACCAGCGGCAAGGAAAATCCTCAAGCACAAGGAGGAAACCTTTTGAAAAACGACAATCTTCTGGGTTGAAAGCAGGCAATCGGATGAAATTCTTATCTAGTCACATAAAGAAACTCAGCTTGTAAAACATCAGACTTTGGCCCAACACTGAAGGCTTGGCTTGCTGAAACTCCCACGGCCTCAGCCTTCAGTCAGTAGTTCAGTACTTAAACCACTGAGTCACCACCGCAGTATCAACAATACGAAAACACAGCGGTACCTCAGCTCTCGTCCTTAATCTGTTCCAGAAGGCTCGTAAGAATCGAAAACAACAAATACCGAGCAAATGCTTCTCATAAGGAATAATGTAAACTGTATGAATGGGTTTCAGACCCCCAGAAAATCCCCCTGTATGAGGCATGATCAGCATTAATGGAGCTGTACTGTACAGGAGCTCCTGATTTATGATATGATGGGGAGATGTTCCACAAATCCATCCTAGGATAAATGGACCATGAGCTGATGAGTGTAACGAGTGTTTGGTAGAGCATCTGTCCTGTACCACAGCGGAGCCGAGGACAAGTCCTGATACATTAACCTACAGCTACCCTACAGCTAGCAAAACACTTACTCTACTGGTGAACTCAGGGTGCTAGCATAGCTTCTAATGCTAACTGAGCATTAAGTTCCTGCTTCCCTTTCGGCTGGCAGTCATTAAAGAAAGAAATTAAATGAATGCTAAAAAATCAGAAAGTACTTACTCTGAAGCTAAAAGAATAAAGAAAGAAAGAAAGAAAAAAGAAAGAAAGAAAGCAATGGATGCTAACGAATCAGAAAGAAAGAAAGAAGAAATGAATGCTAGTGAATCAGAAAGTATCTTCTCTGAAGCTAAGAGAAAGAAAAAAAGAAAGAAAGAAATAAATGGATGTTAATGAATCACAAAGAAAGAAAGAAAGAAAGAAAGAAAGAACGAAAGAAAGAAGAAATGAATGCTAATAAATCAGAAAGTACTTACCGTGAAACTAAAATAAAAAAGAAAGAAAGGAAGAAAGCAATGGATGCTAGTGAATCAGAAAGTACCGTCTCTGAAGCTAAGAGAAATAAAAACAGAAAGAAAGAAAAAAAGAAAGAAAGAAAGAAAGAAAGAAATGAATGCTAATGAATCAGAAAGTAACTTCCCTGAAGCTGAAATAAAAAAAGAAAGAAAGAAAGTTAGAAAGAAAGAAGAAATGAATAATAATGAATCAGAAAGTAGTTTCCCTGAAGCTAAGAAAGAAAGAAAGAAGAAATGAATGCTAATAAATCAAAAAGTACTTACCGTGAAGCTAAAATAAAAAAGAAAGAAAGGAAGAAAGCAATGGATGCTAATGAATCAGAAAGAAAGTGAAAGAAAGTAAGGAAGAAAGAAAGAATGAATGCTAATGAATCAGAAAGTATTTACCTTGAAGCTAAAATAAAAAAGAAACAAAGAAAGGAAGGAAGAAAACAATGGATGCTAATGAATCAGAAAGAAAGAAAATAAAGAAAGAAAGAAAGCAATGGAAGCTAATGAATCACAAAGAAAGAAAGAAAGAAAGAAAGAAAGTTAGAAAGAAAAAAGAAATGAATAATAATGAATCAGAAAGTAGTTTCCCTGAAGCTAACATAAAAAAGAAAGAAAGAAAGAAAAAAGAAAGAAAGGAAGCAATGAATGATAGTGAATCAGAAAGTACCTTCTTTGAAGCTAAGAAAGAAAGAAAGAAAGAAAGAAGAAATGAATGCTAATAAATCAGAAAGTACTTACCTTGAAGCTACAATAAAAAAGAAAGAAAGGAAGGAAGAAAGCAATGGATGCTAATGAATCAGAAAGAAAGTGAAAGAAAGAAAGAAAGAAAGAAAAAAGAGAAAGAAACAAAATAAGAAAGAAAGAAAGAAAGAAAGAATGAATGAATGCTAATGAATCGGAAAGTATTTACCTTGAAGATAAAATAAAAAGAAAGGAAGGAAGGAAGAAAGAAAGGAAGAAGGAAAGAAAGAAAGAAAGCAATGCCGGTGGGCTAAGCCATAAGAACACTGGCTCACCCGAGTTCTACTTTACATTTGATGGAGCTTGATTAATGGCTGAGGATTCTCTCATTGTTCTGTTTGTATCTCTTTCCTTTCCGTACGATTAACATGTGAATGATCCTACAGAGGGCTTTAGGAAGCTTGAGCCCTGAGGCCCTTATCTCATGTGAGATAGCTCCATCTTCAGCTCCTCAGGTCACTCACTTCTCCCAGCCAAGCATCTGTTTAAGCATTCCGGCCGCGGCGCGAGCCCAGACCCCGGGATGACAGGAGGGTAGCTCAGCACCGGCCAGTCGGATCATTATTATACAGCGTCTGCCAAAGGCATGACTGCGAACAACGCTGAAGCCTCACCGCTGACACCGAAATGCCAGGAGCACTTTGTTTGCTTGACATTAGAAATGTGGGTAAAGTTTCTCCGTGTCTTCCTGGGACCGAAAGAGCATGACCTAAATTTCAGGAAGCACGAGGATCATCTAAATGCTCGCTGGAGTGTAAATCTGTAATCAACATATTGCAGGGAATCGTTGCGAAAGGGTCGCCGAAAGGTTAGGGTTTTTTGTGCGTTGAATTGCTAGCTCAGTCTTATTGCTGCTCCAGCTTGAAGACGCCTTTTTATTTGCTGCAGCTGTCCCTGGAGCAAACATGCATCAAATAATAAGGCTGCGATACAACAACACAAGCTGTGAGATATAAATCAGGGCGACGGAACCCCTCCTCTAAATCAAGGCCATTTCAGAGTGTTATCTTAGCCCTGATAGACGGCTGCTTTATGGCCACGCCGGAATTAGAGGTAACGCCGTGTCAAAAGGTGTATTTTCATACCCCTGTTCCGCCTGACAGAGGACAGTCGGAGACGAAGTGGTCAATCCATCCAGTCCATCGAGGCATCAGTCTTGTCTTGTCACATCACTGCTCTCAGGCGCTCAAGGGCCCCTTGTGGGAATGCTAAGTGCTCGCCATCAATCAGCGCAGACTCCGGAGTCAAAGCCAGTCTGATAGAGGCCACCTTATGAAACAATGACTGGCATCTTCTTATATAAGCTGGCCGATGAATAAATAAACGTCATCCACGGTCACTGTCACTTACAAACATTATGTCACTGCTTTCTGCAACTTATTTCAGTCACACGTCTTAAAACACTGACAAGTGCAGGCCAGGGACAAGGTGATAAAACACACCAGTATGTGCTGCAGCCGCTCCAGTACCAAAAGGTTAAACCCTACTACTGCCAAGCTGGCACCTAGGGGAGAAAGTTTAACTCTCAAATTAATCCCGAACGTGAACCCAGTGTAAGTCTGCACTACCGCTTCTGACCAGAGAGGGCAGCAGAGGGCTACAGCGCAAGCTGTCTTACCATGTTTGTTGAAACGATGTCTTCCAGAATGCTCTGTGGATTAGTTCAGCTTCCAGATTCTTACACCGGCTTCTTTAGGACAGTGAATAAAAGAGTGGGCAGTGCTAGGGTTCACTGCTACACCTGTGTAGAGGTCTGCTGTGGCTGTAATACATCCCCAAAGAAAGAAGAAAACAAAGAAAGAAAGAAAGAAAGAAAGAAAGAAAGAAAGAAAGAAATAAAGAAAGAATGAAAGAAATGGAAGCTAATAAATCTTTAAAAAAAAGAAGGAAAAAAGAAAGAAGCAATGCATGCTAATGAAATCTAAAGAAAGAAAGAAAGAACACAATGGATGCTAATAAATCTTAAAAAGAAAAGAAAGAAAAAAGAAAGAAACAATGCTAATGAATTGAAAAGAAAGAAAGAAAGAAAGAAAGGAAGAAAGAAAGAACGAAAGAAAGAAAGAAAGGAAGGAAGGAAGGAAGGAAGGAAGGAAAGAAAAAAAAGAAAGAAAGAAAAAAGAAAGAAGCAATGCATGCTAAGGTATTCTAAAGAAAGAACACAATGGATGCTAACGTAAAAAGAAAAAAGAAAGAAAGAAAGAAAGAAAGAAAGAAAGAAATGGATGCTAATTAATCTTAAAAAGAAAAGAAAGAAAAAATAAAGAAACAATGCTAATGAATTAGAAGGAAGGAAGGAAGGAAGGAAGGAAAGAAAAAAAGAAAGAAAGAAAAAAGAAAGAAGCAATGCATGCTAAGGAATTCTAAGGAAAGAACACAATGGATGCTATCGTAAAAAGAAAGAAAGAAAGAAAGGAAGAAAGAAAGAAAGAAAGAAAGAAAGAACACAATGGGTGCTAATGTAAGAAGAAAAAAGAAAGAAAGAAAGAAAAAAAGAAAGAAAGAAAGAAAGAAAGAAAGAAAGGGAAAAAAAGAAAGAAAAAGATAGAAGCAATGCATGCTAAGGAATTCTAAAGAAAGAACACAATGGATGCTATCGTAAAAAGAAAGAAAGAAAGAAAGAAAGAAAGAAAAAAAGAAAGAAAAGGAAAGCAATGGATGCTAAGGCATTACAAAGAGAAGACTGAGTAAAAGTAATAAATAGTAAAAGTGATAAAAAGAGCAAAAAACATATATGGAAGCAGTAAGCTAAATAAAAAAGAGAAAGGTAAAAAAAAGACAGTTTAAACATACCAAAATCATATGAGCTTAACTAAATGATGAATCATTCATCTCTAACCAAACCCTCCTCGGTGGAGTACCTGAGTAGGGGCCTCAGCGTTTTCCATCCTGACTTTTTTCTCTCTTTTTCTGATATAGTTTGGAATCTCCACATGTCCACATCTCACCGATGTCCAGATGCTCCACGGGTGCTCTGTGTGTAATGTAAGGTCTCGGACCTGAAGTGACCTGTTTGTTGTTCATTACATTCACAGAACCAGGTCATATTTAGGTTTGCTTCCTGCTGAGCTTCTTTTTATCTACAAAATCAGCAAGATGTGAAATTTGTCCGGGGATTTTTTTTTTTTTTTTTCTGTACGAGCTCAGCTGTGGATGTGTAGAAAGTAGGCTAGCGGCTTTGCTGGCTTTGGGTATGAATGCGCTGCGACTCCAGGACCTTTGTGGATATTTTGAATGATGAGGAAAGCTTCCTCCCGCTGTGCTCGGGGACTGGAAGACACAATGCTCTGTTGATTTTAGCATGGATGCACCTGGCGCATGCTGGTTTTGGGGGCACTTGTTCCTACAGCGGAACAGATACACGATTCCTGTAATGGTTAATGGATGCAGGAGGGAGAGTCAAGCACTTAACGAGGGAAGGCCATGAACTTTATAAAGGCTTGGATAAGGGTTAGGGTGGTAACATACAACATGTAACATCTGGATTGATATGTCCTGTGGATTTTAATCCTAATCAGGGACACCGTGGGTCTGGAGGCTGGCATGAACCCTGGTTGGGATCTATCACCAGACTACACCATGCACCAGGTAGTAGGTAACAACGTATAAGTTCTTCGGTACTTTACTTGTTTATTTCTGATACCTTGACTACATTTCAAGAGAAAAAAATTGAAATCAAAAGGACTTGTGTACTTCTGCCACTTCTACCATGCATTACCATGTTCGACTGTGGGAGGAGACCAGAGCAGCCAGAGGAAACCCACACAAACATGTGGAGAACATGAAAACTCTACACTGGCATCAGCCAGGCCAGATTCAGCTGATGTCCATCCCAGATGCCCAGAGAAGCCGATTCCACTTCTGGACATGGTTATAACATAAGGCTTCTTTTTAGCACAGTAACGTTTTAAGTGGTATCTGTGAATGTAACTCTGTATTGTAGAGCTTGATAAAGGTTTGATAAAGGAATCCCTTGCCCATGTGGTTCTGACGGTTCTTGATGCAGTGCTGTCTGAGGGAGCAGAGATCACCCCTCTTCAGTTTAGGCTTGTGCCCATACCCTTTATGCTGAAATTCCTCCAGAGTCCTTGAATCCTTTAATGATATTATGCCCTGTAGAGGGAGAAATATATAAATCCCTTGCAGTCTTTCTTAGTTTTTAAACTTTGCAATCATTTTCTTACACATATGTTGATAATCTGGAGATCCTCTGCCCATCTTTACTCCTCAAAGACTGATTTTGATTAACTGTCGGTGGTAACGGGTGAGGTTTTGGAGCTGCATCTGGACTCAATGACATCTTCCGTCTGCACTTCATGAGCGACTTCTTCCTGCAGGAGCATAACTTCCTGATTAAAGCCTCTCACAGACTGTACTCGCTAATAATGACGTTTGCTCATCAGTCATGTGGAAAAGGCGGCGGCGTTATCGAGCTTAGCGCCGCGCCGCTGTGTATTCATCATCATCACCGCTCCGTCCTGTGCAATTAGTCTGCTGTGAAAGGCCAATTAATGCATCCAAATTGAAACAGCACAGAAAAACTGATACAGAGTCGCGCCAACTGACACGGCTAATGAAACAAAGAGAGTCGAACTGGGCCTGCAGATTAAATAGAAAGAAGTAATAAACTGCCAATATGCAGACGTGCACATATTTTACTTAGACGTATCGGACAAGATTTAATTGATCAATTCATTAATTGATTGATTAATATTATCAGTATGAAAAAGTGCAGGTGGGCCTGTTTCTTCTTTAAAAATAATAATAAAAATTATAAACTAATCACCTCAGACTAAATAATATATAAATAAATATTAAATAAAATAAATATAAAATATAATAACCTAAAAATATAAAATATATTTATCTATAGAGATAGAGAGAGAGAGAGAGAGAGGGAGAGAGAGAGAGGGAGAGAGAGGGAGGGAGAGAGAGAGTTTGACTTTTAATGTGACGTTTATTTTATCATTAAATTGGTCTCATTAGAACAATTGTAATATGGCATAAAATATACTTTCTGCAGATCTTTCCTAAATAAACTTGATAATATAAATGATGCCATATAGTAATTATAAAAATGCGATAATTATAAATACCTATAAAAATGGCAAGTTATAAAAACACCATGAATATTATCATATCATAATTTCACGTAAGAATTTTTGAAACCACAATATGAAATAAGAGAGAAAGGGAAAGAGAGATTTAATTATAAAAAATATTTATTATGGTATTTATAATTAAAAGTATTTTTTTATTTACCTTAATAAAATACATAGAATGAAAAGAGAGCAAGCGACCGAGAGACTTAATTAAAAAATATATTTTATATTTAGAATTTTAAATATTTTTATTTAACTTAATAAATACATAGAATAAATGAAGAGCAAGCGATAAAGAGATTTAATTATGAAAAGAATATTTATCGTTCTATTTATATTTAAAGTAATACTTTCACAGTAATTTTTTGGACTGTCTTTGATTTTTTTTATTTATTATTATTTACATAAATATTTACATTTTACAGCATGACAGCATTTCTTAAAACATTAGCAATATTAAAAATGTATTTCTTGGGCATCACGGTGGTGCAGTGGCTCGAACTCTGTCTGTGTGAAGTTTGCATGTTCTCTCCACATCTGTGTGTGTGTGTGTGTGTGTGTGTGTGTGGTGCCCGGTCTAGAGTTGGTTAGTATTGGGCTGTGTCTCCAGACTGAATTAATGAATGAATGAATAATTTATTTCAGATCCACAATCAATTACTGCTAACCGTTTAACACTCAAATGGCTGAGATGGAATAAAAACAAAGAGATTTTCATACCCACTTCTTCTAATTCAGGGTCATGGGGTGCCAGGGTAGCAGGGTGCCATCCATCCACACACACATAGAGTATGAATCATGAATCAAGTTTCGGCTGAAACGAGTCGCACGGCTCGACTCATACAAGTTTAACCAAGTGCTCTGAAAACTGAGACCATTTTTTCTAGTCAAAATGCATCTAGAACCAAATTCAATTATTTCTGGGTTGGTCGAAAACCGAGATACCACTGCACACCACTAACAAGTCATGGAAGCTCTCAGACTTTACAAATTACTAGCGGATCACCTGGAAACTTTTCCTTAAGGCCCAACGTCCCTCAAAAAAGCCATCTTATTACCAGGTCTCATTTTGGTAATGTGGATCTACCAGACATCACTTCCAGTCACAGCCTGTGTATTGGACACATAAAGCAAGATTGAATCCCCGAGATCAAGCAGCATGTTTGCTCTGTTTTATTCCGAGCTTAATCTCGCCAGCGCACTCAGTGCGGCCTAATGCGGCGCCTCTGAGCAGCGTTTTTCATTACGAAAGCGCCCCTTCTGCCTGATGAGTATGCTGCGCCGGCGAGGAAAGCCACTAAGATCTGAATGTATGAATATAAATTAATGATGAGCTCTTAAAGACGTTCCTGCTTCAGCTCTCATCTCTCTTACAGAGGCTCGGTGATCAGGGCGACGGAGAGCGACGGCGCGCCACAATTCACGCAGTTTCTTCGCAGGTGTCGCCGCAGTCTGACTCAGAACGAGGCTGAAAGAGTCCTCATTACAGGAGATATGATGTCATGTCTGGGGTTTAATCCCGTGGTGTTTGCAACGACCTTGGGTTCGCCGTGACCGAACGTTTGATATGTGTAAGAGGAAACACATTCTGAGGGAAGTCTGAGGGGTTAAACTTTTTGAATTGTACAGGCTGTGGCAGGACCAGAGGCAACACCCGAGGTTCCAGAACCTCTAACCTGGACGTCAACGTTTAAAGCAATAATGAGTCAGTCTTATGAGCGGGGTGCCCAAACTTTTGCATATTCCAGCTTTCTGAATTATTGGAATGACTGGATTACAACCCCAATTCCAATGAAGTTGGGACATTGTATAAAACATAAATAAAAACAGAATATGATGATTTGCAAATCCTTTTCAACCCATAATCAATTGAATACACTACAAAGACAAGATTGACAAGATGTTCAAACAGATAAATTTTATTGTTTTTTGCAAATATTCAATCATTTTGAATTGATGCCTGCAACACGTTCCAAAACTGGGCCCAAGCTCATCTGAGATGGACTGACGCAAAGTGGAAAAGTGTCCTGTGGTCTGACGAGTCCACATTTGAGTCCACAAATGCTTTCGGACATCATGGATGCGTCCAAAGAGGAAAAGGACTGTCCGGATTGTTATCAGCACAAAGTTCAGCACAAGCCTGCATCTCTGATGTTACAGGGGTGTGTTAGTGCCCATGGCATGGGTAACTGGCACATCCATGAAGGCACCATTAATGCTGAAAGGTACAGGTTTTGGAGCAACATATGCTGACGACTTTTTCCGGGACGTCCCTGCTTATGTCAGCAATAATGCCAAGCCACATTCTGCACGTGTTACAGCAGCGTGGCTTCGTAGTAAAAGAGTGCGGGTACTAAACTGGCCTGCCTGCAGCCCTGCCCTCTCTCCCATTAAAAATGTGTGGCGCATTATGAACTGCAAAATACGACAACGGAGACCCCGGACTGTTGAGCAACTGAAGTTGTACATCAAGCAAGAATGGGAAAGAATTCCACCTACAACGTTTCAACAATTAGTGTCCTCAGTTCCCAAACGCTTTTTGAGTATTGCTAAAAGGAAAGGTGATGTAACACAGCGGTAAACATGTCCCTGTCCCAACTGTTTTGGAACGTGTTGTAGGCATCAAATTCAAAATGAGTGAATATTTGCAAAAAATCAATAAAGTTTATCCGTTTGAACATTAAATATCTTGTCTTTGTAGTGTATTCAATTGAATATGGATTGAAAAGGATTTGCAACTCATTCTGTTTTTATTTATGTCTTACACAACATCCCTACTTCATTGGGATTGGCGTTGTATCTCACCAAGAAGATTTTGGAATCAAAGGAAACTTTATATGTATGAATGTAATGATGATACATGTAAGTGATGACTAGTTTACTGAGGAAAACCGTACAATTGAAAGGAGGCTCTAGTTACCCTGTTAGGCCACCTCTAGCCTGGATACAAGATGTGATACGGTTGGGTATACAGGTTCTATATGGTATCCTGTGGCACATTTAGCCACAGATCTTACAGCTGGGACTGTAGATCCTGCACACTCGTAGGTTGCCGAAGCAGGCATCCCAGCTGGTCCCATAAATGCTCGATTGGAGATAAATCTGGCAAACGGACAGACTAAGGAGGTGTTATAATCTGACAGATACATTCCAGGAAACTCTTGCTGTGTGTGGGCGAGCATTATCCTGCTGAAAAATGCCAGTTGGAACCCCTGCCATGAGAGGCAACAAATGAAGCCACAGGATGTCCTGCACATATCGCTGAGCTGTTAGTGTCCCTCGTATCACTATTAGGAGTCGACACTGGCAGCCTGATTTCAAAACCTGTTGTAAAAATGAAAGGGAGAAATTGCAAGCGTTTATTCACTCTTTAGGATGATCCAAATGATTTTCTTAGAACTTCACTGACTTGTTAAAGGTGCAGTAAATGAACATGGTGCCCATCGTTTTACATCAGTGTAAATAAAATGTGATGATCAGACGTGGTGAGTCACAAAGTACAAATACTTCATTACTGTAGCCAAGTATTTTTTTTTAGATATTTGAACTTTGTCTCACTACATTTTCAATACAGGCTTGTTACTTTAGCCTTAATTAATCTATTCATTTATCTATTTTATATTTATTTACGTTTTTATTTAGGTGATTCTAGTCAGGCACATTTTCCATTGTTGGGTATGAACACTTATAAAGTTTTTCCAACACTTTTTGACATTCAGCACAAAGCATTCTACTCCCCAAAATAACCGTATACACTTTAGACTGTTCTTATTCATCAGACACTAGAGGTTTATCCATGTCTCTGGAACGCTGAGTTCTATTTCAATCATGAATATAAGAGGTATATTTTAAAAGCTATATAATATGTCTAAAGGTTTTGCAAAAGTATTTTAAAATAAAGTAGTGGAGTGGAGTTTAAAAGAGAAACTGGTGTAAAAAATTGTTGAAGCTGCAGTTTGTTACTAATATGCAGTGAGAGTGTTTCAGAATGGATGATAACTCTAGTTTGGGTGAGGGAATATTACCATGTCTAGTGATGAGCGATGTAACAGCATTTCTAAAAAAAAAACTATAAGGCCATTTGTTTGGTTTTTGAGGAGTAGTTTTAGTACAAACCATTATTTACATTTACAGCATTTACAGCATTTAGCAGACGCTCTTATCCAGAGCGACTTACAAGTTATACAGTCTTACAATCCAAGCAATTGTGGGTTAAGGGTCTTGCTCAAGGACCCAACAGTGGCACTACTGGACCTTCTGGTCCATAGTCCAGTACCTTAACCACTAGGCTACCACAGTGTCGAATCAGTGTAGAATCAGTGTAGAATCAGTGTCATGGATCTGTACCTCGTACCCCCAAAAGACTTCCAGTTTCAGTTGAAAGTAGAAAGACTTTTTAAAGAAATATTTTTCCTTTTTGATATCATATTAGTAGTACTTTTACTTAGGTAAAGATCTTGTGTACTTCTGCCACCTCTGATGATGATCTTTGGGTCAAATATCTGCTGTTATTTTTAAGAGCCGATACGATTAGGAATGTGCAGCAGCATGTTGACTTCGTCTGGCCAGGTCTGAAACGAGAGCTTTTATGGTCATTATGAGACAAATTGGGCAGGTTGGATAAGGGAAATGTGCGGGAATGTCAGCCCTGTTTTCTCTGTGTCTTCTCGATTAGGTGACTCTTTGGCAGAGGCGCTCGTGCACCGGAATGAGAATGACTCCTGCGGGGGGCTCGGCGCCTCCCCGAGTCTTTTTTCGCTGCGAGCGTCACAAAGCAGGTGAGGAATTTTAATGAAGGCGAGTGAAAGATCAATGGGGAGGCTTTGCGTCTCCTGCACCGCTCATTGTTAAACGCTATCAGAGTCTAATCCAGCGCGCGAGCTGATTAGCAATTTGCCGATCTTATCGTAGCTTTACGTGCATTGACGCTCTCGCTGACACGTACGACGCGCCATCCCAAGGTCGCCTTTTCTGGAATCTGATTTTGGAAACGCAAAAACGCCACACCCTGCTCCCCCCTGTCGCCTTCTCGTGTCGTTACGCGTTCTTTAACCTTGACGCCTCTCGCCGGTTCTGGCTCGGGATCCGTTTCCGCGAGAAAGCCCACAGTTAAGGACCTATCATGCTTATCCTCGTTCGTATCCGCAGGCTTCGGAATTGTTAATTGATTAAAAGATCAATGGCGCAGACGCAACGCAGACCAGACTGACTGAACGTCTAAACCCCAAGTGCTTTTTTCTGAACTCCAAAAAGTGATTCAATAAGATAAAAGGTTTGGAGTTAATAACCGCAAGGTTATGGTTTCAAATACTAAAAACGGATAAGGAGACAATTAGATTCCAGTTTGTCTCAAGTCACACAAGGACGGGAATGGCCACTTTTATAGGAGGACCACCAATTGATGGGACCTTTTTGCAGAACACTGACCCATGTGAACATCACGAGCAGAAGACGAGGATTAAAATTAAAGTAAATGTCTAAACACAAGCAGCTAGCGAATGTGTGGGGAAATGGTTTGATTTGTGGTCCGTTAGAGTAGAGAGAGAGGAGAAGAAAGAATGTGCGACCAAGGAAAAACGTATGATATGAGAATGTGAGCGCAGGACTTCCGCAATTGACTACGTTTAAAGCAAAATGCCGCTCAAGGACTACAGGTGGATGATGTTCATGCACGTCCGACACCCCAGTCAGCACCAGTTTGACATCACAGACACAAAATCGGTGGTTCCCGTGAAGTCAGGTGCCAAAAGTTTCCGAAAGCATATCTAATGAGTGTTCAAAAGTGTGTTTAAGAGTTAAAAACAAAACATTCAAAATGGCGAGTCTCATTTACCATGTCAGCACGTTGAAAAAAACATTGAGAGCAGACAAACAGGTTCATAACACTCCAACAATATCTGATATTTGTTGTTTCATACTATCATAATAAATGCTGAGTACTTAATAAAAAATAATAACCCACTGAAATCTTGCCTTTCTGTTTTCCAGTTTTGATGAGCCTGTGTACACTGCAGCCTCAGCTTCCTGTTCTTGGCTGACGGTTGTGACCCGTCCGCCTCAAGGTTTAACGTGTTGTACATTCTGAAATGCCCACCACAACTCTACAGATGGGTTATCCGACTTATCCTAGCTTTTCCCCCTGCTTGGTACTCAATTGACCACCGTCATTCTGCCAATCTGCAGAACTGCCGCTCACTGGATGTTTTTTTTCTGTTATGCATAAAATTAGTTACAGAAATAATCAAACCAGCTCATCTGGCACTAACAATCATCTTAGCCTATCTATTATTCTGTTCTAATTTTAAGTAGTATACTTTACTAACGTATGTTCTTTAATTCTTACATTTAAAATCCAGGCTGCCCAAGGACAGTTGAGTCCCTTTTTGAGTCCTGGTCCTCCCAATGTTTCTTCCCTATAACATTTGGGGAGTTTTTTTTCCTTGCCACTGTCGCCTCAGACTTGCTCAGACCTGCTTTGAGACAGCACTCTGTTGTAAAAAGCGCCATACAAATAAATGTGACTTCACTAACAATCACGCCGTGGTCAAAATCACTGAGATCACACTTTTGGTTGATGCGAACATTGTCTGAACTGGAGGTCCGTATTTACATGAATTTATGCCTGAATGTTTAATGTCGTGGGTTTAACACGAGTCGTGGCGGTGCCTTCCAGCCGGGTCTGATCTCACATACAGCGCTGATGGCTGGTGGGTTTCAAAATAAGGGAAGCACATGTGGCATGTTTGATTATATTTACAATATACCAGGATAAAGCAGCATTGTACTCCCACTGGCATGCATTTATTGACATTTAAGAGATCAGTCATGTTATTTATTACCGATTGATGGCTGATTACGAAGTTCCACCTCTTTGAGAACTCAACAAGTCATTATAAAGAGATGTGCGGTTTGACCAATGCGAATACACAATCACATCATAGACACCCAGAGACACATAGACATCAGTGAGTGTCTATTAGCTCGCCGTTTATCGTTTCAAAAGAGGTTAATGAATAATAGACACTTTGGAAAACATTTCTTTATGGAATTTTAATGATTTTGTGAAATGCTGTTAACCAATACGACCCCCAAAAACCCTCCAATGGGACTGATGTACCACACAGGGCCAAACTGACCAGCAAAAAAAAACACTGGGTTTATACATTAAAGTTAAATTAGGAAAATAATTAGGCACCTAACACAGATCCTTTAGAGCTTTATTTGTTAATTGTCCGTTACAACGAGGAGAAATGTGTCATGTTTAAGTTTCTGCAGTTGTTGTGTAACTTCAGTCCACGGCTGCTCAAACTTAAGACTGCACCCCTGCCCTGGTTCTCCCAGGGGTCCGTAGCGTTACTGAACCTTTCTTCAGATGCGTTGCTTCCGATTTTCACAGCAGATCTGAAAACAACAACATCCAGTGCAGGGGATAATATCTGCATCAGCAAAAGCGTTCAAAGGTGTAAATGTTTTGCATATCTTTTTTATAAATAGAAGAGAAGCTGTAAGTGTTGGTGAGTGATTGTACCACGGATCATCGTGCTATTTCTGTTTGTTTTCTCCCTGAGCTACTAGAGTGTCTCAGAGAAGAACACTAGGAACAACACATTTTAACATTTCACAGGAAATCAGAACATGGTGTCTGCAGAGCTCTGCTGACTGCATGAATAAATGCATGTCTGTGTTTCTTTTCACCCGGTGTATGAAAGAGGGATTTGCCTCCGGGACGTACTCAGTGGGTTTACGAACCGAGCTTCATGTCTTCCTATAGCTTCTGCTGAGCTTCTTTACATTAAAGATCACACCAGAACATATCTGTGTCTCAACTAATCACTCGTATCGCACGACACGTGAACTGTGCTTAAGATTTTTCTCTGATTCGAACCGTTGCTTTGCCTCCACAGGTGAAAAAAATCCTGCAAAAGCTGAAGTGTGTAACGCTGCACGAACCTGTGCTCCAGAAAAAGCTTCACTAGAGCTGGAGGAGGATGTGAGGCTGAAGTTTCAAACCCACAGAACATGAATCACACTGCTGGAGGAGTTTCAGACTACCACACACACACACACACACACACACACACACACACACACACACGTATGCTTGTATTACTATATTTATGAGGACCTTCTTTTGTATTACCTTGACTGTATAATTCCTAAACCAAAACCCTTAACCCCAAATCCCATACACAAAAACCTTAACCCTTTATCTCTAAAGCTATTCCTAAATAATGCTAACCCAAAAAAAACCCTTAAATCAAAAAATCTACACCTCTTCCCCCAAACCCCTACCACTTACACACCATCTATATCCCAAACCCTAAACTCAAACTTTACCTCCCACCCCTAGATCCAATCCCAAATCCTAACCCTCTAAGCCTAAAACTCAACCGCCTCCTATTCCAAAACTCAAACCAAACTCTAACCCCAAACCATAAACAGAATCTCAAACCTCATTCCCTAACCCAAAACCCAAACCCTTGTCCCCTAAACCTCAACCCAAACTCTAGCCCCTAAATCTAAACTCAAACTCTAATCCCAAGTCTAAACCCAAACACATAGACACAATCTCAAACCCTAAACCTCTAACTCTAAACCCAAAACCTTTACTAAACCTTTACTAAAACTCTAAACCCCTTCTTTAATCCCACAACCAAAATCCAAACCCTAACCCCAATCCATAAACAGAATCCCAAACCTCATTCCCTAATCCAAAACTCAAACCCTTGTCTCCTAAACCTAAACTCAAACTATAATCTACCCCATAAACACAATCTCAAACCTTAGTCCTCTAACCCTAAACCCAAACCTTCAATCCCAAAACCTAAACCAAAGTCCCAACTCATAAACACAATCCCAATCATTCATCCCCTAATCCTAAACCCAAACTGTAATCAGTAAACCTAAACACTAACCTCTAAACCTAAACCCAAATTAGTGTCCCCTAATCCTAAACTCAAACTCCAGGCAAAAACCATAAACACAATCCCTAATCCTAAACCCAAACCCTCAACCCCAAAACCTAAACCCAAGTCCCAACCCATAAACAAACTCCCAAACCCTCATCCCCTAACCCTAAACCCAAACTCTAATCAAAACCCATAAACACAAGTCTTACACCTCTCATGCTATACCCAAACCCTCAATCTCAAAACCTCAACCCAAACTCTAACCTCTAAATCTAAACTCTCAACTGCTAAACGTATACCCATTCCTAACCCAATCCATAAACACAATCTTAAATCCTAAAACCAACCCCCTATCCCAAACCCCAAAACCTTATCCCATAGCCCAAACTCTAACCCCAAATCATAAAAACAAATCCAAACCGTCAACCCTGAAACACACCCCAATCCCCTTAATGATAACCCTACAACTAACCTCCAATCTCTAATCCCTAATCCTCAAACCCCTAACCCTAAACACTTCACTTAACTCTAACCCCATCACAGATCTCCATGGTGTCATCTTTTTGATCTACAACACCTGGATCTGTAGCTTTTCATCTGTGTTCGATCCAGTCGTATATCTTTAATCTTTCATCTTTCATCTTTGTTTGATCCAAAACACATCGCTCCTCATTCTGTCATCAACCACATAGATCTTTAACCTTTCATCTTCATTCGATCTACTCAGAGTGCTTTAACTTTTCCTCTTTGTTTGATCTACAAAGCCACAGACGTTTAATCTTTTATCTTTGTTTGATCTACAACACGCAGATCCTCAACCTATCTTCAACCACAAAACAAATTATCATTCAAATCATCTTCAAAGCCATCTGTAACCTTTCATTGTTTATTTTATAAGACATTAATCTTTGTTTGATTTACTACATATGCATTTTCATCCTCATCTTTGAAGCCCTAGATCCTTAACCTTTTATTAACATATTAATGTTTTTATTTGATCTACAAGGCAATAGATAATTAACATAATTTTTTAACTTATCATTCTTGATTGATCTATAGATTTAGATCTTTAACGTTTCATTTTTGGTTGATAGTCATAGCTTTTAATCCATGTATCTGTGTATCTGTGTCCTCCCATGTCTGCTTGCATTACTGTATTTGTGAGGACCCTTTTTTGACCGTGTATTACCAAAACCTAAACTCTTAAGCCCAAACACAAACCCTTAACGCTTCATCTCTAAAGCTATACCTAAATATAAAACCTAACCCCAAACCCCTTAAACCAAAATCTAAACCTCTTTCCCAAACCTTAACCCTTTCCATCAACCCCTAACCCTAAACTCAAACTCTAAGCTCAACCCCTAAATACAATCCCAAACCCTCAACCCTAAACACATATCCTCTATTCCAAAGCTTAAACCCAAACTCTAACCTTCTAAACCCAACCCATAAACACAATCCCAAATCTTTAACCCTAAATCTAAACTCAAACTCTAACCTCAACTCCTAGATACAATTCCAAAAACCTCAGCTCTAAACCTAAACTCAAACCCTTGATCCATAAACCTAAACCCGAAGACTAATGGAAACTTATAAGCACAATCCCAAACCTAATTTCCTAACCCAAACCTTTAACCCCTAAATCTAAACTCAAACACTAATCAAAACCCATAGACACAATCTCAAACCCTCAACCTCTAACTATAACCCAAACTCTAACCTCAACCCATGAAAAGAATCCCAAACGTAATTCCCTAACCCATACCCTGCCCGCAAACCTAAACCCAAACTCTAATCTAAACCCATAAACACAATCCCAAGTCCTAAACCTTTAACCTTATCCCAAGTTACAACTTCCTATCTTCAAAGCAATTCTTGTTTAATCTATTTATCATTTTTTGGTCGATTTACAAAGCCAACTGGTACCGTAACAGCAGCAGCACCACGGTTATGTTTAGTTATGTATAGATCTTTAAAACATCATCTATATAATGATTACATTTCAAAATAAATACAAATAAATACAATCTCAATCATACTCAATCATTAATGGAGTCCATTTGGTTAAGAGAGCTTTCTTCATCCTCCCAGGTTTGCTTTAAATCTGGTTTATGGTGAGTTTAATATTCCCCTCACGGCGTTTTATCCCGGTGCTTTCTAGAGGAATGCTAACAAGCTGATTAAGCGGTGTCATTTAATACACGCTGTGTTGCTACGTAGCGTTGAGTCAGGCTTCAATATTTTCATTGTAATTATTATTACTTATTATTAATATTATTAAGGCTCACATGCTGGAGGCTGATATAAGAAATTAAAGGAAGAAGAATAATTCCCCGGCTGAGTAACTCCACAAATTGGCCGTGTCAGAAAGTGCAGAATCAGCGGCGTAGCGCCGGATAGAAGCAGCAGGTCCAATTATGGCTTGATGTCACCCGTCCTGCTCGGAAATCTACGCTTTTGGAGATACACGTACGACGGCTCGTCCGGAGTTCGTCCCGCTCTCTCTCTCTCTCTCTCTCTCTCTCTCTCTCTCTCTCTCTCTCTCACTTTGTGAAAAACGTGTTTCTGTCCCTTGTTTAATGCTGTACACAGACGCCTTCTGAAAAATGGATTTTGGATTCTTTGTAAGCTCAGCAATCTGCTCACTGGTGTAACTGGTTGACAGCTTATAAAATGACGCTGACGAAGCCATTTCAAATTTGTCACTCATCCCGATTAAACCTCTTGCAGCCAGATCCAATCAAACCCCTAAATGAAGAACGGCATTTAAAAATTAAAACTGATCTCTTCTTTTTTAAGCTTGTGGAACATTTGAGGTTTCCCAGTTGACTCGAGACATCAGTCCAGATGCTGGACGTCCGTTCACAAGACGGACAAAACAAATCATTTTCCTTCTGTAACCCAACAGGTCAGTAGATACAGAGTGGAACAATAAGCTGACAAAAATTCATTGCTATACCTATGGTGTCCACCAACATCGACCACTAGTTTCTCTCATGTGACCTGATCCTTACAGATCTCTCTCTCTTTCTCTCTCTTGCTCCCTGGTGCCTAGTGACCATCTGGATGAGGACGACCTCAAAGCCCATACAGCTCTGGAAAAAAATTAAGAGACAACTCCAAATTTTCTTAAAATCAACACCTCTACATGTACGGCAGCAAATCCATTCCAATGTCTGAAGAATTCCAGCACAGACACACCTCATACTATGTACTAGTTAATCAGGTACAGATTAGGTGATTGTGACAAGTTAAAAGGTTTATGAAGTTAAAAAGTTTTATTAAAATTTATTAAGTGTTCAGTTTTGTTCAGTTTAATAAGAAGTGGCTTATTTACTGTCTTTATTGGGGTTGAATTATATATTTAAATAACAGAATCAAATGTTGAGCGATTGTTCATGATGTGTATAAAATTTCATTAGCTCACAAGCAAAAGCCTTCATTAAAAACATTCAGTCATTGATTATTATAAAGCCCTTAGACTTATATACGCCGCATTGACTGCTTCGGCTCGTTGCTGCGATACGTCAGCGAGTCCGCCATATTGGTACAGGCGAGAATTGGTTTGTAAACAAATACAAGTGAGCTGAGTTTTTCTGGTTAAAATGCAGAATAACCTAATTATTTCTCAACAGATTATATTGAGTCGTTTTTATATTCAAGGCTTTTGATCTACGTGAAGTACAAAAATGTTTTGACTTTAGTTACTTGGAATCTTGATAAATGATACACTCAGGCAATAAACAGTACAATATTATGTCTATTAAGTGTATGAAAACACTACGATTTAGTCTAATAAATAATGTAATTAATGAAACAGTACACTAACAATAGATTTAAGATAAGTAGTTAAGTAGTATAATACAGTATATAAAAAAGTGAATACTATATTGTATGACTGTTTTATATATATATATATGTAATAGTACATACTATTGCTAATCTATTACTGCTATTGTTTTATACTAGAACCAGGCATGTTTTTTCCTATACAATCTTTGCAGAATTATGAGAAGTTGCCTGGACCAATATGGCGACGACGTTGACGCATGATACAGCGGCCAATGCGGGGTATAGGTATATTATGTCTATGATAAAGCCATTATAACATTATTAGTGATAGGTAAAGCATGCTTGGTCTCCTACTGAGTGATTGATTGCGTGCTTTTGTTTTCACTGATATAATCTATGGAAATCGTGGTGTGTTTTCCATTCGAGTTAATGTTCTCCTTCAGGAAGCGTTACCTCATCACGTGATTATTTCCTCCCGTTTTTCAGGTATG